>MJUT01057422.1:192302-210970 GCA_002080005.1 Gigantidas platifrons
CGTAGCTAGTAATCAAGTTAACTACAAGATGTCACTGATTACATCAGTAAATGTACAATTCCACCTTAAGAGTGTGAGGGTCTATCCTGGTTGCTAGTTGTCAAGTTAACTACAAGATGTCACTGATTACATCAGTAAATGTACAATTCCACCCTAAGAGTGTTAGGATCTATCCTCGTAGCTAGTAGTCAAGTTAACTACAAGATGTCACTGATTACATCAGTAAATGTACAATTCCACCTTAAGAGTGTGAGGGTCTATCCTGGTTGCTAGTCGTCAAGTTAACTACAATCATTCACTGATCCTGGTATATTGTACTGTTTATGTTTATTATGTCTTCCAAATTTGTGATTGTTTTCTGTCTTTTGTGTGCATGATTTATTGTTTGTTCATATTGGTATTGTTGCTGGAAGGCCAATTATGAAGAGGGTAGAATTGAGATCCAATTAACCTGTTAAGTCCACCTACATTTGTATGGTTGTACCAAACCAGGACATGGATATCTATGAAAAATGTCATGGTATTTATTTTGCTAAATGTTTTGAGGTGCAGGGGGCATTCGTTTTGTTGATATTGGTTGTATTGTTGTCTATCACTGTTTACCATTTCTTTTCATAATACATGTATGAATTCGGTAATTTAATTTTGTTTCCACAGACAACAAGGGAAACACTTACAATAAATAAACAGCAGAGAAAACCAGAGCAGCAATCAAGAATGCATAACCCAGAGACATTGGCACACAAGATACATGGCGACGGAAAAAATTAACACAACACAAAAAAGTAAAAAGATGAGCAACACAAAGATACATTCTACTATCTATAGACAGACAAAGTTGTAATATACGTGTTTAACACCCATAAAATACAGGAATTATTACAAAATGATGTTAATGTTGGTTTTTAGAAACACTTTTCTTGAATCACAACTAATTAGGAATATGTACAAATACTTCAGAAATGACTTATTTATTTATATAAGTACATAAAGGTTGACAGGACGGCATGATAAATTATATGGAAAATATATATAATGGAATGAAAACACTTGAATGAAACGTTTTGGTAATGGATGGTGGTTCATACTGATATAGATATTGTCAAATATGTATAATTTATAGACCAATAGATGATATACGACGTTAAACGGTACATCTTTGAACGATACAATTTACATAAAAGCATCGATGTGTCTTAAGTAATGAAGCTGAGTAATTAAGTCTGACAAATATTAAATAGAAGGCAATCTTTGGATATTAAAGTACATGAATTGCATAGTACGTAGATTTATCATGTATATTTAGTACCTGGTGACACAATAAGATATTTGGAATGATGAAACACTGTTTTTGTAGACACGTCTGTATTATCCTTTTGAAGTTTTAAAGCATAAAAACGATGTTCGGTTCGTCTTTACATCCGGTTGTTTGTAAGACGGCTCATGTCCTATTTGCGTCGTTTGTGTTTGTTTGCGTGTAGTGGTGTTCGACTGACTACAGAATAAAAAAAACACAACACCCCCTCCCAAACCCCCATAACTGATATTTCTAACATATAATATCAATAAGTCATTCATATTTTAAGCAATTAATGATTTTCATTGGAGCAGTATCATTATAAATGTTGCTGCAAAGATTTCTGATATTGCTCAGATATATAATGGTCGCTTTACCCAGGACACTGTTTGTTTGTCCCTTTATACTTTTTCATTTGGCCAATGGGTTGTCTGTTCTTCTTCCATTTACGGTTTCAGATTACCCCTTTGGTATCTTTTGGCCAATGGGTTGTCTGTTCTTCTTCCATTTACGGTTTCAGATTACCCCTTTGGTATCTTTTGGCCAAGCTCGTCTTAATGCAGGGTTCGGTTTATACTTCTATAATGCTTGAATTACAATCTATTCTGACAGTTCGTATTTTTGTTTTTCCTTTGAGAAATTATTTTGCAATGCTGCCTACGCTGGTCTTATGGTTATGAATTAGCCACTATCTCTATTATCAAATATGACATAAATCTTCGATATCATATGGTTTTTTTTTTGGGTGGGAGGCAATATTCTCAATCTCATCAAAATAACATTAAACACGCGTAACTGAGAAAACAAGTCATTCATGTAAATATTATTAATGCAGCATAAATAATTATCACCGATCTTTGTACTGCGATGTAAAATTGTTGCCAATCTACTATCCAATTTACTTCCGTCGAAAGCAGCAGATTCAGATGAAATAACATAAAATCTTGATTATTCAAAGAGCTTAAAAATGCAATTGCCTCTGTTTTAATTATAATTTTTCAAATATCTCTAAATACTGGAGGTTTATCCAACGATTGGAAACCAACACAATTGTGCCAATGAATAACAAAAAGCCCTCTATACAATTCTGAAAATAACATACCGATTGCTCTGATCAGCAGCTGCTGCAAACTACAAGAGCACATTATTGTTTTCGGTAGTTGTATGACGCTGATACATACAACATCTTTCAGCCTCTGCGATATAGTTTTGTTAATAAAGTATGAAGACATTAAAGTTGTAATCAGAAGTCGTTAATGGAAGGACTGATAATACATTGGAAAAAAGAAAATGGACAAAAGGAAATACTGCGATTTAAAAAATTGGACAGAAACTAAAGATTGAGCATCACGAACTCCAAGGGAAACCTAGAGTGCTCCGTAAGGATCAGCACTCGTGACATCCGTCATATTATTCTTGTTACATACCCGGTTATAATATTAGTCATGAACGAGGAGAAGAACGGATTGTACATAAAGGTCATGCGAAACCCAAAAGGACATTGGAAAATGTCTTTTCATGAAGACAAATGCACCTTTATGTTTGCAACTTATTACAATCCGCATGGTCATCAACTCGAGTCTTTAGAAGGAGCCAAACGTCGTAGTCTATCAGACGGACACGATTTATCATGGAAACGTCATGCAAAAAACGTCTACACGAAGCAAACAAAAATGCTTGGCTTTCTACTTCGGATCCTTGTCATCAATTAGACCTCCGCCAAGGAACAAGCATATAAATCTCTTATAAGACCATCACAGGAGATTGCACAGTTTTGAATCTATTAATTTGAAATGGTCAAAAGCAGAGCTTCACTGTTCGTCTATTGTTGGGGACATGATACAGCACATATAAAACCACAATGCTTGAAGACTTAAAGATGCTCGACTTGTCATGATATATAAGAAGAGTTTGAAGATACCAAAGAGGTAATCAGACTCCCTATATCGAAGAAGGACAGACAACACAATGGCCAAAAGAAAAAGTACAAACAACGATCTACAAAACATGCATACAAAACTAAAGATCGAGTAACACGAACCCCACTAAAAACCGGGGGTGAGCTCAGGTGCTCCGGAAGGGTAAACAGTTCCTGCTCCAATAGTGGCACCCGTCGTATTAATATAGTTACAAACCCGGTAATAAGTCGTGAATGAGGAAAGAACCGGGAAGTGTTTACGACAAGTAGAACATATCCGTGGTCATTTGTGACACAGATATTTCCATAACGGTCATGGTGGCGACCGTAAAATTTTAAAATATCAAATGAAACTATAAATATTACTTAAAAAGAGAGACATAAGCCACCCTTAAATTAATAATAGAACATGTATTCCTTTTCTTTCATTATTCCTCCTTATAAGATTGAACAAAATAATCATCTTCCTCTCGTACGATATATGACTGGAACTGACTGTTACAGCTCATAATTTTGAGTTGCTCGGTTGAAACATTCACGGCTGCTGTCTCCTCTATCAAAACCTAATTTATAAATGCTGTATATAGTTTTAACCTTCTTCATTTGTCATGAGTGACCTGTGGTAAAATCGTCAACACATTGAAGGTTATCAGTATTTATTAGAAGTAGAAGTGGAAGTGATTAAAAAGTTAATATTAATCTGTCAATTTTCTATCGATCCCACTACTGTGAATTGCGTTCAGCAACAACCATTCAAACATCATCATCTCTCACTACTCGACATAATCTTTTGTATAGGGGAACTTTATACTCTAAAACCAATAGACAAACCCACTGTCAAGATAATACTCAGTAGTTAACTTCGAATTATGTGGCGTTAAATGGACATTCTCTCTCAAATATTGATATTAACATATTTCTCTTTTTTTTTTTATTTTGGAAAACATTATAGTTATCAGCTTTCAAATTATCGGCTGAATGCTTGATGTATGCAGCGTTCAGTAATGTTTCATTAAAGTGGGGGGCCCGGATGGCTCAATGAGTTAGGTCGTTGGATCTAACAACTCATACAAGCCTATCACCAATACGGCGTGGGTTTGCACCCGGCTTTGTAAATTACAAAAAAGGTGCACTCGACTCGCAGCCGCAAGTTATAAAGCTTACCAGTTGCTTGCCAATGGTCGGTGGTTCTCTCCGGGTACTCCCGGCTTCAACCACCACCAAAACTGGTCGCCACGATATAGCTGAAATATTGCTGAAAGTGGCGTTAAACACCAAAATTCAAATTCAAATCATTAAAGTGGTAAAAGATTGGGTTGCTTATCCAAGACACCAATGTGAATCCTGGGAATATGACCTTGTTTCTCCCTCTGTGGAGTATAACCCCCGTCTGAAAAGGGCGCACAGGAGTTTATGCTGAACAAATCAAACACATTACAAGCCATAAGGACGTCACGTAAATGAGTCCATCGTGTTTGGAGAATTCCACACTTATTGACAAGCGTATACCAACTCCTAATGAAAAGCTTGTTTGTAGTGTTCGTTGTTCAAAGGCCCATCGCAAAGTATCATATTCAGACCCTGCTTAGTATCTACCATTCCTTTCAGCACTCCAAATATCCGTTCAGAGACCAAAACGTCAACCTTTAAGACTGTTGTTTGTAAGAAGAGTTTGAAGATACCAAAGGGGCAATCAGAAACCGTATATCGAAGAAGAACAGACAACTCAATGGCCAAACGAAAAAGTACAAAGGGACAAACAACGATCGACAAAACATATATATAGAAATAAGATCGAGTAACACGAACCCCACTAAAAACCGGGGGTGAACACAGGTGCTCCGGAAGGGTAAGCAGTTCCTACTCCACTAGTGTAAGCATGTTCTCGTCATGTATATATATATATAGCTACTGTCTATTCGACATTAAACTCTATTAATCCCTTTAGCTAACAATCCGATGAATATTTACATTATATTTTTCAGTTTTCTATGTTTTTGTTGTTGTTTTACTTGTCTTACCTCTGAGTCTCTTGGATTGTCTACTCTTGATTGCCATTCGGGTTTCTCTTGCCTTTGTTTACCTTGCTTGTCGGGAGTTTAACGAGATTTTAATTTTATATGTTCATCATAAAACGTAATTGTCACCAAAACTTAAAAACACAAAGTAAAATATCAACATAAGCTACTCCCACACTGAATTAATTCAACAACATAAATTTGGTCTTTGATGTTATCTAATCATTTGATGTATTAATAATAATTAATTAACAAAGCCTGTTTATCACCATAGAGCATGCTACAAGGTTGCTAAAATAGCAATCATTTGCATATATTTACTGTCAAGACATTACATCATTTATCACTATGTCATTGTCCTGACTGTTATACTTCATTCTTATCAGTTCCTTATCAGCCTCAATAAAACAATTACCATCTTTAGCTTGATCTACAGGCTTATAAACTGTAGAATGGTAAAACGGGCAATGGCGTGTTAAAAGAGATGTATATGCTTAAATGATATTACAGGAGGATAAGCTTTTTTTCTCCGATTTGTTCTTTGGTAAAAATAGTCCTGTTTTCAGTCATAATACGTTTGTTCTTTGACTGGAACGAGTTTTGACAGCCATGACAGAAGTCACGTATGAAATATTTAAGAGGATATAAAATAAGGTTATATCAAAGGAAATGCTTTATATAACAAAAAAAGTATTTTATTTTGTTGGAATCATAAATGTTAATTCAAAATTGAAAACATACGAAAATGTAAACAATGCTATGTTTTGTGTAGCTCATATTTTCCTAGTTTTGTTTGTTTTTGGTTGGTTAGTTTGACTGACTCTGTGTCTAGTGCTCAATATTCCTTGCATCTCGGTTGTTCATTCATGATTGCCCTTCCGGTTTTCTCTAACGTTATAAATATGAAGAGTTTTGTTGATGTAGGTGGGATAGTTGATCATCATTGTTTAAACTTTCTTTTTACGATTATTGGGAAGATGAATAAATCCATAACAACGTTAAAACGAGGAAATTGTAATAAACGCCAAAAAAAAAAAAAACAATGAAAAGTTCGGCAAACACAATATATATATATAAATCGCACTGACATAAGATAGTATAACACAAATGCTAAAACATGTGGGCCCTTGTGGTCGTGATCGTATGGTAGTTTGATTTACAACTACATATGCAATCAAGTGCCTAAAACCACTAGTTGTGAGATCGAATCCCGCTCATGGCGAGATATACTCGATACACCATTATGTGATAAAGTTTGTCAGTGATTTGCGACAGGTCGGTGGCTTTCTCCGGGTACTCCGCTTTGCTCCACCAATAAAACTGACCGCCACGATATGACTGAAATATTGTTGAAAATGGCGTTAAACACCATAACCCATAAAAAAGGTCTGAGTTATCTGTAACGGACACCACAAAAACATCTGATTGTTCTACTCGTTAATATAGCTGAAATACTGACGTTAAACATCAACCCAAATCAATCAATCACATGTTCAAAAAGTGCAGTAACGGAGAAATAGGTAATAGCAAAAATGACAAAAAAGATACTACACCATCAGAACAATGAAGAAACTCATATTACTGAGAAACAATGGTTTTTTCTACAATATAATGTGACATGTACATACCAGCGGGGAAACGGTTCGTGTCTAAGATCTAGCAGAATGATTTAAAAGGGAGCCGGGCAATTTATTGGTTGTGTTATGCGTACAGTTGACAGTATCTGAGCTATTTTCATGAAACAAATAAGTTTAGAAACGACCAATCATATAGGTAAAGATATAACACTGGGATTAACAAATGGGCGAGAGTGTGAACTTGTAATTGATATGTCTCAACCGTCAGCTGTGCAAGAAGAGTTTGAAGATACCAAAGGGGCAATCAGAATCCGTATATCGAAGAACAGACAACACGATGGCCAAAAGAAAAAGTACAAAAGGATATACAACGATCTACAAAACATACATATAAAACTAGAGATCGCGTAACACGAACACCACTAAAAATCGGGGGTGAACTCAGGTGCTCCGGAAAGGTAAGCAGTTCCTGCTACACTAGTGGCGACGACCATACAACTTCTTTCTCATTAGCGGATACTGCAAGCTGTCTTTTATGTACAGAAATAGTAGCATTCTCCGATGAACTATCCATTCCGTCCAAAGAACAAGTTAAGTATTTGATTTTTGCCACAATACTAGCGGACACCCATTTCGGGAGAGCAGCTGTACAACACAACAAAGAAACTATTTCTATAACCCTGGTTCCATTATGGATTTTCTACATACAAACACACAAACAAACAAAAACGAAAGAAAGAAAAAAATGGAAACACATTATAATCAGACCTATTCCAAACAGATAAAGTTGATAATATAGGACATGATTTTGCAAATAATATTAAGAACGTGAGTACTCTATGTTTGTCTCTTGTGGTTGTGATCTTAGTTTAATAAACGTCGTAGTTTACATACAATATACATTACAAATGACAATAAAACATGCGAAAAACGGATCAAAATGACATAAAAGTTATATATTGTGTATGATATAATGTTAGTGTTACAAATTTCAAAGAAAAGTGATTGTTATATTCCGTAGTCAATAGAAAGACCGTATGAGAACGGTAATGGCAGTCTGCATGTTCTGACTTTCAAACTAATTTTAGTTTAAATCACTAGATCATGAACACGTACGCCATTTTATATCAATTTAAAATGTATGAATAAAATATGAAGAATGATTTCATACACTTGGTCAAGTGGAGTGAATCTCCAAGCTGAAGTTTATCAACTGATGTTTGTTTAATGTCGAGTCCCCTGCACCATGTGAACTGTATTTTTGTAACGCCACCTTCAACAACATTCAGTTATATCGTGGCGGTAAGCTTTATTGGTGGGGGAAACCGGAGGACGCGGAAAAAACCACTGACCTGCCGCAAGTCACTGGGAAGCTTTATCATATAATGTTGTATCAACTCACAATATTAGTGGTGATAGGCACTGATTGCACAGGTAGTTTTAAATCCAACTACCATTCGATCATGACAATGACGGCCCGATATGTATAATGCAAGGCCACAATAAAAAAAATTCGTAGATATCATATCTCAGTAATGCGAGTGACCTGTTTACTAACGCTACACTCAAAATACAAGTTATTGTTAACAATAGGCGACTTCATATTGTTTTACATGGCATTCTCCATACATGAAGTCATTTACCTTGGGATGAGTTGTGTACTTGATTCGTCCCAAGCGACTACTGGGTTTAGTTTACACATATTTTATTTGCTCAAATGTGCAAAAGGATAAGACACAAGTTAAGCAAACTTATGAAGTCTTCTCCTATATACAATAAGTTACAACATTATTTGATAGAGCATACATGCATACAAATATTTCTGACATTAATATGCGTAGATTGAACAAAAACAGAGAATGAACAAAAGGAATGAGAGAGAGAGGGGGGTTAGTGGTGATGATGTGTGCGATTGTTCCTCTGGTGAACTACTAAACAATAAGAAACCTTTCTGACCTCTTTACATATTCAAACACGTGCTTACAAATAATTTCGTTCTATTCATATGAGAGTGTAGGATTACCACAGGTCAAATGTGTAAGGTCTAAAACACAATAATTAAGTATCCACTTGAGATTTTGAAACAATGTATGTCTTATATTTGAATAATGGGAACAATCGAAGAAGAAATGATAGGAGTCTTCGAAATTGGCACCACAACGAAATTGACTACTGGGTCCCCTTTTCAGAGGAGTTGCAGACTGCAGTATATAAACTGGTATCATCCTCTATATATCTCGTGGTTCCCGTCCGGTTGATCACATGCAGAATTTGCAGCCATTCACAGAGTTGAGCTAGGATTATTATTTCTGAATTGTGACTAAAACCCTCCAGCTATCCGTATTAAATCATACGACTTTAAGTTGTATATTATCAACGTATGTTTTCTATCCATGTATATACACAAAGCAGAAAGCGGACACTATTCGTGCTGCAGCTCACTTCAAGTCATATTTATTAAATTCAATTGTTGGATCAACTCTCAAGACATTGAGGTTTTCCAAACAAACATTCTGATGTCAATGTGCTACTTGCATCGGTCGGTTGTTGTCATGGTAAATACAAACATACTATATACCATAGACCATAAAGTTAAGTAACAGATCTAGCTACAACAGTGGAAATTCGGATCTCTCGGTTTTATCATAAATTACCAGAAATAACAGACGACCTATTCAGATAAACAAAATGAACAATATTCACGAGGAGAAGTTGACATTTCGTACCAGGATTTTGTGATATTAGTAAATGGTTATGCCAATGAGTTTATTGGCTTGTAGGTATATGTGGATCACATGCAATAAAAGTAGATATGCATCACAGACAATAAAAGTAGATGTGTATCACAGACAATGAACAAGACGATATAAGAATTTTAGGAGTCCAAAATGTCACAAGCAATTTGCCATAGACATTTTGTAATTATCATTTCTTGAATACCCGATTGAGTCTACGTTATAAAAGAAATCAGACTAGCAAATGTCATATTAGAAGCTCTCATTATCTCTCACATCATCAGAATACTTAGGAATGTCGTTTTATGTAGCGATGTGAAATAAAGTAACTACCAGCATAGCCAACAGACACATTTTTGGAAATGGAAACTAATAAAAACGTAGATATCTAATTTAGTGCGCACGACGCGTTTCTGGAATAACCATCATCATGCTCAAAATAGAAAGATTGGAAAACTTTGGGAGCAATAAAACCATAAAAGGGTTTAAACAGGATAACAAACATGGGCTAAGGTCATCTATGAGAGATGGTGGAGAACCCTTGTTTTTATTAATAATGTAATTATTTAGAAACTGTAAGTTTCAGTAATAAATATATCTAATAAATCATTGATAAAAGGTTAAACAAGTTTTACTTTAACGACAGCGAACAGACAGCTATAAGATACAATTAATCATGTTAATAATTTAATCTTCAAGCTGTCATCATGGTTGTGTAATAATCTACACCTCCCGAGTCATCGAGGCAACACTATGTTGTCATATAAAAGATAATCTGGACAAAAAGTACAGTAATGTATCTTAGTTATATGATAATGGTATCTGCTTTGTCATTTCTTTGATCTAGATGAAAGAACCATGGCAGCAATGTGATTGTTATATTGACGACTCTTGGGTCAACTTAGAGTTATATAATATCCCTTATCCATTGATAGACGATACTATTCATAGAATTTAATCATCAATAGTCATGGAGAATATTTCTATACAAGTGTATTCATTACTGCATCACGAATCTGATTTTTCCTTTTGTGTAATTGAAGTTTGGAATCTCTAAAGGTATCTAAACCATTAAAAGCATTGAACATAAATAGCTGGTATGGTAGTATGCAGTACATTAATATAGATGTTAAAAAGTTAAAAATATGAAAATAAATTTGAAATCTTTAATTTACAGCAAATTAAAACAAAAATATAATTTTGTATGGAGATTTGAAATAATAAATATGGGGGTAATAAATTAAGAATTTACAGACTATTTAAAGATAATATTTCTTTAGAAAAATATTTACTAATACTAAATGAGGATGAAAGGAGAGTACTTACAAAGTTCAGAATAAGTGCTCATAATCTAGAAATCGAAAAAGGAAGATATATAGGAGTAAAAACAGAAGATAGAATTTGTAAATTATGTAACACTGAGGTTGAAGATGAAACCCATTTTCTTATTCAGTGTCCTGTTTTAGAAAACAAGGGAACCCAAATTATTAATAATATTAAAAATGTGAATAAAAATTTCAATAATCTGCCAAATAAATCAAAACTAATATGGTTAATGTCATCAGAAGATAATTTTATAATTAAAAACACTAGTTCACTACTATGTTCTTTATTTAAAGAAAGAGATTTAGTTCTCAAAAGAAATTAAGATACTATATGTATATACTGAAGATGAGTCACTGGTGGTTCTCCCATACTAATAAATGAATAGTAATATTACACTTATACATGGTGTGCAAGTAAATGTATGGAAATTATGTAAGATTACCATGCAGGGTCAGATTTTATGATTTTATTATTTTATTTTATTGTTGGATTTATTCATTTGTTATATTGTCCTTCTTTCTTTGTTGTAAAACCAATCAAATCAATCAATATGAAATTAAATGTATGTAATTCACTTAATTATTCTGCTCAACATTGGGCGTCATGATTGACAATAAAAGATTTGTATTGTATAGTATTGTAGATAGCATACATGTTTGAAGATACCGAAGTGGCATTGAGAAGTTGTAAATCGTAAAAAGACAAGACAGTAAGAAAAACGACAAACAATGATCTACAAAACACTACGCGAAAACTAAAGATTGAGCAACACGAAATCCATTAAAAACGGGTGATAAACTAAGGTGCTCCGGAAGGGTAGGCAGTTCCTGTTCCACTAGTAGTACCCGTCGTGTTACTCTTGTAAACAGATTAGTTGGAAAGAATTATTGTAATGAACTAATTATTATGATATTATTGCTTTTGATGTTTCGTTATTTAAGCCTGTTTTTGTGAAACTGAAAATTTCTTTTTTCATATGATTATAGGAGCTTGATGATACCAAAGGGTTAATCAGAATCCATATATCGTAGAAGAATAGACAACACAATGGTCAAAAGAAACAGTACAAAAGGAGAAAGAACAATATAGAAAACATACATATAAAACTAAAGATCGAGTAAAGCGAACCCCATTAGAACATTCTAATAATTCACAGTCTAATTGTTCAGAGATGAATCCAGATTTTCTACAATTCTCCCCTTTTTAAATATTTTTTTTTTATTATCCACTTTAAAATTGTTGCTATGAAAGTTGAAATCTTGATTGAAAACCTATAGTTACTATATATGTTGTTAGTAATTCTAACATGACCTCCTTCTTTTGCTTTGTTAACAAACAAGCAAATTATCCATTCGGTATAATCTCATTAGAACATGCGCCGGTGAATGTGACTGGCTTTTCCATTGGTAGCATAAATTGTAACCCGAATAATGCCGATAGAGGGCACAGTATTATTCGAGTTACATAAATTGTGCGCGTCATTTTCCGCAAGCATAAATATAAATTACCGTCTTCTAATCAAAGTATACTTCCGTATTTGTACTCTTAGACACATCATAATCGAAATAAATCATGGAAGCCAGAATGTGTTTTGAGTGGCGGATATTAGTAAATTTTATCCCTCGCTTCTTGCTCGGGATAAAATACTAATATCCGCCAATCTATGTTAAAACTCCCAACATATTCTGGCTTCCGTGATTTATTTCTTAAATATAAGTGGTCAGTCAAGATTTCAACTTTCATAGTAGCTATTTCTTAAAGAGATTATGTATTATATATACCATGGATCTTACGAATTAACTTATTTAAACCAACATAAATTACATGATGACGTCAAAATCATGGAAAAACATCAAGATCTGACGTAAAAATCATGGCATAACAGATCTATGACGTCAAAATCATGGAATAACATCAAGATCTTCATGTTAGACCATGGTTTGCAAAAGTTCACTATTTTTAAGTTGATTACTGCATAAAAACATGAAAGGATAAATGCGTATTTATGTTACAACAATACATAAGGGGTTTGTAGTAAGTTTAAGATGGACCATTTATTGTAGAAATCTGCTGAGTAATCAAATTATGCTTCCCAGTCAAGGTCAGATCACATGGTATATCTAATAGTTTGACATTTATTAGTAAAGTTATTTAATAGATGTCTGATGCATGATACAACTCATAAATATTATCAGTATATCCAATTACAAAAAGATTGAGAATAAGAGTTGACATCAATTGATTGGTTACAAGTTAATATCCTGCATCTTAAGTTAACAAAGAAGGATATATTTACTGTACAATGGTATTTTATGTTTCTTTAAAGTATTTGGTGTCATAAACTACAATAGGAGCGTTAACTAAACCAGATATATAGCTATGTTTGTCATGCATATAAATTACATTAAATATGTATTGGAAATATATTATGATTCTATCTATAAGTCATACATGTATACAAGTATGATAGTCTTTTTTTGTTGTTTACTGTAACTGATGATCATTGCGAACTAAGATTGTCTGTCGCTTTCTTATCAAAGATAAGTTTGACGATACCGAAAGAGGTAACCAGAAGCCGTACACCGAAGAAGGACAGACAATGCAATGGAAGAAAGAACAAACCGATAAACAATGATCTATAAAACAAAACAAAGTAAACTAGATATTGAGCAACACAAACCTCATTAAAACCGGGGGAGAGCTCCTTTGTACAGTTAAAGATCTATAAAATGATAAACAAAATATTGAACACTGTCGGACAAATTCTAAAATCTAATCAGAATGCCGAGACACCAGAACATACATATACACTACTGTTCACTTTATTGGCTTTGTACAGACACATTGTTCAAGTGGCGACTTTTATTAGTTTTGTGGTCCATTGCATTTCAGTGACAAGTGTTAAAACTGGTTATACGAGTTATTTGCGCAATATATTTATCAATTTGTATTGCCCGACCGCCTTTCATCATGCTGTAACCTGGATTTGAGACGATATACAAAGACAGCACAGTCAAATACAAGCTAAAACTTAATTACAAAATTGTAGTCTGTCTTTCATAGTTTCTTTGTGCAGTTATGAAGAAGAAAATACAATTGATGTTTTCCTTTGAACTGATTAGTAAATATGCATGATTAATATTGTTATTTTATTTAAATATTTACTCTACATGAAACAAGTTAATTATTATATAACCAAAGATCCTCCTTGTCCCGTTTAACTTTGTAATTAAAAAAAAATCCCCTGTTTAACTTTGTAGTTTAAAAAAAGAGAAAAAAAATCATATATAAAAATATTCCACCCATAGAAAAAATATAATGAACAAAATTTCAATTCTTCGGTTCTCTTTTGTAGTTGTTTTGCAGAGAAAAGAAGCATCAATTGTCATACTCTGTATAATTGATTGCGTATGGTAGTTATATTTGTTTTAATTATATTTAAATAAAAACATGAAATGTGTAAATAACACTATTTTGATTTAATAATGAGAAATTCTTTTATTTCGTCTTTGTAGTCCGATATCTTGATAACAAATGTTTATGAATACATTCGATGGTAAATATTGTAATTAATTGCCATATGTATTTTATTATATAATAATACAAAGTGTAATGACATTTGTTATGAAGTGTTCACTGAAATAGAACATAGGGAAATCACGCAATTACTGAAAACATCAGGACAACCAAAACATTATTTTTCACGTGTTCTTGTTTTTACTAATTAGTCAAGTCATAATACACGCTTCCTCCGGTGGTGAATATGGGGAACGTTCTCGATTGGGATGGGGGNGGGGGGGGGGGGGTGGCTGTCAGGTCATAATACGGAAAGCCTGACCTTGAACCTTAGTTAGTAACGTATTTTGAGATAACCACGTGCACTAAAAATATCTCTTTTGTAGATTTCAATTCTTTTTCTGTGGAAATCAAAATTCGTTGACCAGGTTGACCCATTCCATCGTCTAATTGATCTAAAGAACCAACACGCATCTCCAAAAGTATTTATATTTTATTCTCCTTTCTTTTCTTTCGTATATTGTCTATACCTATGTTTTTGCATATCATCATTCTGTGTTTATTTATCTCTATGCATATTATATACATATCATATTGATGATAATCATGGCGCATGCTACTACATATTGCAAATAATTGTATTTGGGAGAAGACTTAACAAGTTGGAAAAACATGTGTCCGATCTCTATTTGTTATATTTATCAAATAAAAATATGTTTAAACTGAAAAACTAAAAACACATTCCTTCCCTCATTTCTATGTAGTTTATATATAGCGTTGAGTTTGTTCTCGTCCTGAATATAGCTGGAATACTGAAGACTGGAGGTTAAGCAATTATTAATCAATTAATCAACTAACTCATTATGGATTTACCCTTTACCCTTCCACAAATCCAACAAATTACGTATGAAATGAGAAACAAAAAATACCACATTGTCAGGTTGAGTAAAACGTGTGTTACCCATTCTAGATTACCACAATAAAAGTTTGTTTTTTTTTTGAAGCGAGGGTTGTAATAAAAACGTAGATATCTAATTTAATACCCTGGCTTATTTACTTTATACAGTTTTGTTTGCATTGTCTTTATACAAACAACAATGTACTTTTTTCTCTTTTTTTTTAAATTAAAAAAAAAGATGTTTGTAGATCGTTCTTTGTCATTTTTTTAAATATTTTTTTTATGTTTGGCCATTCATTGTGTTGTATAATCTTCTTCGATTTATGAATTCTGATTACCTCTTTGGTATCTTCAAACTCTTCTTATAAGATGCATATGTTGCGCAACATTTGTGAATTAATATGCACGGAACTTGTGATTACATCTGGCAAAGGAAGATAACATCAAAACATGTGTAAAAATTTTCTTTTAGAGATAATAGATAACAAATTCTCATAAATACAGTTGTCTAAGATTATCAATGTCTTTATAATTACTGTATATCAAATATTATCATTGTATATCATATATTTATTAGATATGTTTAACTTTAATATCAATGTCTGCCCCTTGCTATTTTTGTAATGGTATGTTGTGCTAAGTTTTTAAGGTGCACAGGTAGTGTCTTATTATTAGCCTTTTACTGGTTATATTCGAAAAAAAAAGAAGAAAAAAATTGGCATAATCTCCTTTCTCCTTTTCTATTTACCAGTGAATTATGCATTTATTAGATATGTTTAACTTTAATATCAATGTCTGCTATTTTTGTAATGTTATGTTGTGCTTAGTTTTTAAAGGTGCACATGTAGATTACCCTTCCGGAGTACCTGAGTTCACCTCCGGTTTTCAGTGGGGTTCATGTTTCTCGATCTTTTGTTTGATATGTATGTTTTGTTGATCGTTGTTTGTCCTTTTATACTTTTTCTTTTGGCTATCGTGTTGTTTGTTCTTCTTCTATATAAGGATTCTGATTACACCTTTGGTATCTTCAAACTGTACTGTCACGAAAGTGTTTCAAATTAAAGATAAAACAATACCACAATGTCAGAACATTTTCAAAATACAATAAAAAAAATCGTAGCAACATCGACAAATACATTGTTGAAATATGATTTCGTAAGACCAACTATGTATGTGGTTCGGGCTACATGACCAGCGGACTGTCCTTTGGGAAGGCATTTTTCCTGCAGCAGAGAGAAACTAGTTATTCCACTGGGAGAGGATGTAACCCGCAACGTAGTTCGAAATAATCAATATGGTTTGTACTAGTTCATCAATATCATTGAGTATTATTTAATATCTGACATCATCGATGTTCTTAGATTCCTCCATCCCATAAAACTGACCGCCATCATATAAATGAAATATTCTTTAAAGTGGCGCTAAACTCTTACAACGCCCCCTTTCCCTGTTTATCATTAACAGCACACCCCTTCCACAGTAAACACTGACAACAAACACCTTCCCCGTGCAATAACACCATGGTTAATTTAACTTGGTTAATTACTCCTCTTAATCTCAAGCTACATCTAGTTATCAAGGTCACGTGTACTTTTACGTGGGTATATCTAGATATGTTGTATATCATAATTATGCAATAATTTAATTATGCATAAACATTATTCTCCCGAAAAATAATTATAGAATTTTTGTAATATCAGTTTGGTTTGTTATGTTAACATCAAGCTCTTGAAATCCAAATCATACGATGAATCAACAGGTATGTTTCAGATATAATTTCTATGTTTCTGCTATAGTTATCATAATGTTTCGTTTTCTCAGTTTTAGCTGTCATTTAAGACTTCTGTAATAGATTGCTTGATTATTCCGTGCTTTGATGTTTTAGGAAGACAATTACCATTAAAAAAATGGTACACCGTTGGTGATTTACTGACTTTCTCATTAGCTTAATGGATTGGTAATAATAATACTACTTACGATGTTATTTTAACATAAGCTATGAGGTGAATGGTCGCTGTGGCCCGTTGCAAAGCCCAATTTTATATAATTTTTTACTTGTGGCGAACAAACCATCCTCCCATACGACTATGCCAGAGTCACGTTTGACCATCTTCACAAAACAAGGGTTTTCTATCCACAAATTGCCCATGGTACCCTTGCCTTGTCATAATTCAATTATACATTATTATGCTATTTCAGACCATTATAAGGAATAATATTTTATATTGGTCTATGGATGGACAGTGGATTGCAACAAGCAAAAGATGAGGAAGAGCAAAGAAGGTAAATTATGCCTCAAAAAGGGACCAACAACGACCACAGATAATATATTTGCTGCACGCTTTTACCTACACGTAAGAAAGGCCACGGAGCTTTGGTTATTAACGGCTACATTGTTAATGCTATATGACAAGGACACACTATAGATATATGACCAGTACCTTAGTAAAACTTCCTTTAGTTTCAACCAGTGAATCAATCTTGATCTTTACCTTTAGTACAGAGCATAATTGAGGACCTACTGTATTGGGAATGTCGTTCACGTTTTTGTCTGTCTTCGAAATTTGAACTTTTGATTATACCTTTGGTATCTTCAAACGTTTTCTGTATTTAGCTTAAAAATATAATAAGGTCCAGGCCATCCCATGTGATAAATAAATCGTCAACACCAAAGCAAAATGACATGGTTGAACATGATCGAACATGACAAACTTCCATCGGATGGCCCATGTAATGCATCGCCATATGTCATCGTCATTTGAACACCACACAAATAAAAATAAAAACTCACTTTTCTTGAAAAGTTTGTTTGTTTGTTTTTATATATATCTATGTGGTTTTCAAACGACGATAACACATGGCGATGCAATCCATGTGTCATGAAGTTTGAAGATACCAAAGAGGTAACCAAAATCCGTAAATCGAAGGACAGACAACACAATGGCCAAAAGTAAAAGGACAAAAAGATCAACAATGGTCAACATAACACTACACAGAAAACATAAAGAAAGACTCAGCAACACGACCCACAAACACTACACAGAAAACATAAAGAAAGACTCAGCAACACGACCCACAAACACTACACAGAAAACATAAAGAAAGACTCAGCAACATGACCCACGACCCACAAACACTACACAGAAAACATAAAGAAAGACTCAACAACACGACCCACGACCCACAAACACTACACAGAAAACATAAAGAAAGACTCAACAACACGACACGCAACCCACAAACACTACACAGAAAACATAAAGAAAGACTCAGCAACACGACCCACAAACACTACACAGAAAACATAAAGAAAGACTCAACAACACGACCCACGACCCACAAACACTACACAGAAAACATAAAGAAAGACTCAACAACACGAC
>MJUT01057422.1:217011-229511 GCA_002080005.1 Gigantidas platifrons
AAAACAATCCACTGGTCAAATACCACCTCGAATAGGACCAGACATATATAAATATTACCTGTAACGTTTTGGATCTCTTGTATTTGACGCTGACAGTTTTACGAACAGTACTCGAATTATATTCACGAAAAGGAAAAAGTTAATCTGTAAAATATAAACAGTTTGTGCTGTAACATTTAATAAGTAAGGATATGGATGTACATGAGCATGACAGACTGTCTAACATTATGCTTAGACACGAATTAATGTTAAGGAACAACTTGTATTAAGAGAAGTGTATGAATGTACATAAACATGACAGACTTTACAACGTTACACTTAGACATAAATTAAAGTGAAGGAACAGTGCTTTTATTGCTGTTCTACATTCCACAGTCACAGTGAGGTCTTCAACGATGAAAATAACTTGCCACTAAAATGAATGTGAAATGGCTCCTAGCCTGCAGTTAAGCGGTGCTCTTCATTTCAATCGATAAACGGTACATCTGGGAATCTTTGTCGCTCTGAAGTTTGACATGGGCTGACTAATTCAATGAACTGTATATAAGTTTAAGAAAATAAAATATAGAAATTGAAAGTTGAAGGAGGGTATATTTTTACAAAGAAATGTGTGGTAATCAGAAGCCAACCGTACGTCGAAGAAGAACAGACAATACAATGTCATAAAGAACATGGATAACAGGATAAACAACGATCTATGAAACATTACACAGAAAACTAAAGATCGAGCAACCCCACTAAAACTGGTCGTGAAATGTTCTTAATTAAAGATGTAACCAATATACGAAATATGCAACAATATGAGCACACAAGTAAAACACAAGACTCGTATTAAACATACTCACTAGTAAAGTAGCTATTACCGGCCCTTGTAATATCCAAAAATAGCCATTCTTTGAGCTGTGAATATTCCAACATCTGTAATGTATTGTAATGATATGTATTAAACTAACTGGTGGATTTACAATGTACATGTCATATTACATTTATGCTACGTCGTGACAGTCAATGTTATTGGAGTAGGACATTGGGGGGGGATATGACTATCGACATCCTGTATGTAGCGGACTGATGTTTATTACATTAGATAGTATCTAAAAATCCTAATTACTCGAAGCATGGATTAGAACTGGTAGGAACAATAGATGTAAACACAAATGCCTTGCGATCGCGTCCACGGAGGTCCTTGTTATACATTGATGTGTTATTTGGATTTACAATGTACCTGTCATGAAATATATGTAGTGTGTTTATATATATATATATTGATTACTTGTTTAACATCAACTAAGAGATTTTGCAGTTATATTCCTGACGAATAACAATGTTAGATGTCGAGCATAGAGAATCCAAACCCTAAAATATAATAACAACAGTACAAACATGACTGAAATAGTTATGGAATGTCAGTACTGAGACCTGCCGAGTGGTTCTAACTCCAAAAGCTCGATAAGGAGCCATTCTCGCATTGCATGTCTACAATCACATGAAATATTGTATTTTATTTTGATCAATCAATTCAGGATGTTGGCTATAGAACTCATGAAGAGTAATTTACTAAAACAGAAGTAGGCTTCGGTTACAGAAAACAGTTCCGAAAGAACACCCTCTAGAATAATTGGACTGTATGACGGAAAGTTGATGAGCGCTTCGCATTCACGTTCATGACTTTGTGAGTAAGCATAGCATAGAACCTAAACAAGATAGTGACCAGTAACACATTTGTACTTACAATGTATCATCGTAAGTTGCTCTCACTATTACCCATGGTAATACACAAAACACAGGAGATACTGAAATTAAATAAAACAGATAAGGAACGTAAGAGAAAGAGTAATAAAATGTTATATTTTAACATCAGCTATGATCTGTTTTTCACCTACATAATTTACAGATTTGTTCTCGATATGGATATAGCTCAAATTTGCTGCTCTCATGAAGCTAAGCAACAATCAATAGTATGTATATGTTCATCAATAAAAATAGTACAGTTACATCCTGACATGTTAATCGGTGGAGGAACGTTTCAAACAATGTTGTATGGGGTACATTTCGCAATAGACGAGAGTAGATCGAGGTGGTAAGAAAGGATTGCCTAGGTAGCTGAAAGTTCAATTAATATGTATCATGGCTGTTTAACGACACTTTCAACACTATTTCAGATTATATCGTGATGGTCAGTTACTAGTAACTTGGTGGAGTTAACAATACTACCAGGGGTAAGCCATCGGTCTAACACAAGTTGGAATACACAACAACTCATACAAATCGATCACCAATACGGCGTCGGTTTGCGCCCGGCTTTGTAAATTACAAAAAGGGTGCACTCGACTCGCATCCGTAAGTGATAAAGTTTACCAGTTGCTTGCCCATGGTCAGTGGTTCTCTCGGGGTACTCAGGCTTCTTCCACCACTAAAACTGGTCGCCATGATATAGCTGAAATATTGCTGAAATTGGCGTTAAACATAAAAAATCAATCATGTATCGAGTTTGTATTCATACGTACACTTGTGAATAGTATGCGGCGACAAAACCTTACAAGTGTTCTCTCACTGGTATAATATACAAATTATGTGTCAGTTACCACATAATGAAATGAAAAACAAAATAACACAATGTCAGACAATCCCCAAAATCTACTCGAAAAATCGCAAGACACAGAGGCAGATACCATTAAGCAGTCAAACTTCTAATATGAAATAAAATATTAAAGCTGCATATGTACACAATAATTTATATTATTAAAACTCAAATACTAGTAGTATTATTATGAGTGTATAAAAAAACTGTCTAGCCAAGAAACGTTTTATTGAAGTGACGGTAGCGAGTCATGAAAGTGAGTTGTCATTTAATTGTATGTTAGTGGTATCAATTTTGCATCTCTCTATGCTTCTTCTATTGGATTTTGGGAATGTTCCGACTGTGACGTATTTTTTTCTTTTTTTCCCCCTTTTTATTCACTATCTTCTAAACTTACCCCATCCAAATATTATAAGTGATCTAAACAATCTTCGTGACAGGTTGTGAAATGTTGTTATAATTATCAGTGTGTGTAAATAAATCCCCTCCACAAAGATCCACATGTAACTGGCAACCAGGAAGTAAAAAAACAACACGTGAACAAACTTGCACCAGAATGACTGAAAAAGGTTAAATCATGATTATTAATTATTTCATGACTTTGACTATTGAAATAATCGCAATAAAGGTATACAGTCCAGTCTATATACGCCAAAAACGGCCTGACCTAAACCAAATTGCAACAGAAGGTTTCGTGGGCTCATCTTGAAGCTGGAAGTGTCCTCATTAACATGGTAATGGAGGATCCGTAGTGACAAAACGATAGAAGTAAAAAGTACTCGTTTTTTTTNATCTTAATTTGCTGAAAAATATGACAGAGAAAAAAATTACAGGTTTTTAGATTTAATAAATAAAAATGAAACTAATAATGTAAGAAAAGTTCCAAAATCAATTTGGAAAATCATAGAGATAAAATTGATACCCAAACATACATATATTAACACATAGAGACACTCAAACTCATTGCTTGATACAGGGACCTCAGTAGAAAGTGGCGGGTTTATGATTACCTCATTTGGTATCTTTTCTTATGGATCCAAAGCTCTTGTAAGTAAAATGATACGGTAATATAAGTGTTTCCCCACTGATGGGTAAAATACTTACCATCACATATAACTGATAGCATAGTCATAACCTTGAACTTAATAGATAATATATGCATTCTACGTCAAAGATATCATAATACATAGCCCTACAAGAGAACCAATGGCATGAACAATCAATTAAATGTTAGATATTATATAAGGCTATAGGAAGGCAAAACATATTGTCAATACCATCTTTTGTCATCTAAGCAAGCGACACAATACTATTCAAAAAGATCTTGATATATGATGAGGAAGTTTTCGAAAGAAATGATGAGATGATACAAAATATATATTCGTTTTCTCAACACTCCGCTGCTAATATTACATACACATTCAGAACGAGAACAAGTTCAAAACAATACAAAAATGAGGGTAGATGGGACAACTTGTTCCACAACTTCTGACTGCTCCTGGAGAATTATTGATAGTTCAGTAAGAACAACGAAAATTAAAACATACACTTTTTGAGGCCACAAATCGCCTACTTGGGGAGGTGATTGGAATTTATACTGCAATCGTTCTATTTGAGCAGTCAAAATGCGTTGACAGTATATTTACAAGTGATAAACGGTCACTGACCGTTTATAACATTTAGAAATCAGTTGGGGCCTCTTAGGGGTAACTAACTTTTTAAATAATTTGAATATTGGTAGTAATATCTATTAATGTCACTAATGATTGCAGTATAAAGACAATAACAGTGCATTGACTTGACATAAAATTCGATATACGTATTCGGCACGAATCTGGGAAAATGCTCGGGAAACCCTCGCATTTTCCCCGATTCTAAGCCTCATCCGTATATCGATTATATGTCAGGTCAATGCCCTGTTATTGTCTATATATGTGGGTTGTACACTAGGAACCGCCACCCTTACGGAGTAAGTTGATAAATAATAAAATATAAATATCAAACTTCGTGCGCACAACCCATTTCTGTGATATTCTGCAGCATATATGTTCAAAACCAAAATGTTTGAAAGCCTAATGATTTAAAAGTCTGAAGTAAGCTACATGTTGTCTCATCGACACCAACAGTTTGATTAAAATGTTCATCTTTAATACATTCAAGAGCAAGTATAACTATGTAGTAAAGTTGTAGCCAAGGGACAATATGAATTTAAACACAATTTAAAAGGAAATGCAACTTTATGAGAAGGACAAAAGAAATGCGATAATTTGAAAGAATAAATAACACACTGCCGCAAAAGTTTCAAAATATAATAGAAAAATTGTAGAAACAACAGACAAAATCGATACACCCATATGTAGGGTAATATGTGGCTGTGTGGCTAAGAGAGTTGGCTTCTGACCAAATGAGTGATTGATTTTGTTTTAGTGGTTTAACGTCACTTTCAGCAATATTACAGCTATGTCATGGCGACCAGTTTTAGTGTTGAAAGAAGCCGGATTATCCAGAGTGAACCACCAACCCCTGGGCAAGTAACTGATAAACTTTATCACGTGCGGCTGCGAGTCGACTGCACCCTTTTTGTAATTTACAAAGCTGGGCGCGAACCCACGCCGTATTGTTGATATGCTTGTATGAGCTGTTAGATCCAACGACCTAACTCATTGAGCCACCCCTGGATTCTGACCAAATGACTTAACACCACCAAAGTGGGTTCGCACCTAGATGTTCACGGCAAGTGTTAAGGTTTCCAGACACCTACCCACCACTAGGGGCTTCCACGGTTAATTTCTTTTAACTCTCTGTAATTATTCCATCACGTCTGATGTCTACTCTATAGCTGAAACATTGCTGAAAGTGACGATAAAAACCAATAACCAATTACCATTATTATTTGATATTAAAGGAAGTTACAGTTAATATAGTTGAAAATGTCACTGAAAGTTTTAAAAGATAACATTGGTGTGTCGATGGGTGGAAGTTTAAAATGCCACAGGAAAACAAATATAGATAAGATGGAAAAATATTGCCTTGAAACAAGACAACAGCGAATACTCCCATAAACAGGTGCCTGTACACGGAGGTTGATATTCTCCAAACACAAGAAACGCATTAACGTACCATCCTAAGGTCGAGTTCTGTGTTTCCTCACCTCAATCTTACAAGCGCAGCAGATGTCTTATTGTATACCCGCGGTTCCACCGGGAGGGAAAGTACATATTGATAATGAACTGTTATTGGTGTTATATTGGATCATTACAAAATGATCATTACAAAAAATAATTACAAAAAAATCTTTCAGTGACATTTTCAACTATATTTTTATATAGTATATATGAGAGTGATGTTGTATTTAGCTCTGTATCCAACCAGAATCATTTATTAGAGAAGTATCAAGCTGTTGATTATAATGACAAAATATTTCTTAAAGTACCTTAACATCGTCATAATAAACACTGCCACCACAAGGAAGGTCAATGAAATGCCATATCCCACCCTGTAAAGAATCTGTATTGAGTCCATGTGCTCCTTTAATTGAGAAAGACATGTCATTAACTCGTTTGTCTATTAATAACGTGCAATCCATAATTACTAAATAACGTTTTCATTCTCTTCCTTTGTTCAACCAATGATGTATTTCCTGTCTATTTTGTTCTAGTTTATTAATAGGTCTTTGATTAATAGTTCTTATTTTTATATAGTATATATGAGAATGATGTTGTATTTAGCTCTGTATCCAACCAGAATCATTTATTAGAGAAGTAACAGATGTTGTTGTCAATGAATTACTGATTAATTTTCCCATAACATAGATTACGTTATTCATCACAATGAAATAAATTTATAACCCGATAACAATGAATGTCAGACTACGTGTGTTGGTAAGATCATAGACGACCACTGTGTCCTCAAGTGTCACGTGTCATTGAAACCACTGACAAAATAGGCGATGTTCGTGTTGTTTAACAGTAAAATGAACTTGTGGGACAGGAACTGCCAACCCTTTCGGGGTATGTAGGTTCACTCCTCTTTTAGTGGGGTTCATGTTGTTCTAACTTTAGTTTTCTGTGCAGTGTATTTTCGACCGTTGTTTGTCTATCTTTTGGCCATTGTATTGGCTACCATTCTTCGATTTTAGGGCCCGGGTAGCTCAATGAGTTAGGTAGTTGGATTACCTAACAACTCATACAAGCCTATCACTAATACGGCATGAGTTCGCGCCCGGATTTGTAAATTACAAAAAGGGTGCACTCGACTCGTAGCCGCAAGTGATAAAGTTTACCAGTTACTTGCCCATGGTCGGTGATTCTCTCCGGGTACTCCGGCTTCTTCCACCACTAAAACTGGTCGCAATGATATAGCTGAAATATTGCTGAAAGTGGCGTTAAAACACCAAAAATGAAAAAATAAAACATTCTGCGATTTACGTCCCCTGATAAACCCTATGGCAAACACTTTTCTTTGACATCAATTTGGCTTTGATACATACTTAGTAACCAATATTTTTAATGAAGTCTGCCAGGATTGGTTCCCTCCTATTTCATAGACATGAGATTGACAATCAACACGGAATCATTCATCTAATTTGTGTACAGAAACCACGTTTACATAGTTCTGATATAAATCTTGGAATAAGTGGTGTTTGTGTATTAGTGTCATGTCACTATCAAGTATATTGACTAGACTACAAGTGTAGACTTTTTTTTATAGATACTACACGGTTAAACATTATACATAGATATTTAATTGAGTGCAAACAGTTTCCGTTAACAATATTTATATTTTTTATATTTATTTACAATTTCCTGAGTAAAATATGAATATGCTATATCAGCTACTGGTGATATGTTTGAAATGTTCATTGGAAGAACAACGCAAAACATTGCCAACGTTTATATTGGCATGCCTTCTTTCGTTATCAAATAATCAGATTCACTTATAATATAAGCCCTGGATAATGTTAATCGCTATCTATCGTAGTTGGATTTATATCTATCTATGTCATAAGCGTTGCCGCCAGTTTAGGGATGTGCTCGATACAACCTTGTGATAATATTTTCAGTGACTGCCAGGAATCAGTGGTTTTCTCCGATTTCTACCACCAATAAACTGGACCGATACAATATAACTGAGTTGTTTAAGTGGTGCTAAACAATCATACTGTAAAGAAATACAAATACCGTCATCAATTCTTCAATCGTTGGGTGGTATTGGACTGGTTCATTTCCAGTAGGGATACAACCAGTAAAGTTGGTAAATGTCGTGTTAAGGATTGGATGCTTAAACCATTCTCCATTTGGTAGGCATTCTTTGATCGCATACCCTGGAAAATAAAGTAAGGTCAATGAACAACACAAATATGGATAAAAGGTAAAAAGGACCAAAGAGAGCTAAAATTTGGCCTGGTCTCCTGAACATTTTCAGACAGCAGCTCATCTGGCAACGGAAATGTTAAATATTTAATTTATAAAATCACTAATTGGGTGCGAAGAATGTTTGCTGGGCTACTAAAAGTGATCACTGAAGCAAAAAAGGCTGAGGTGTATCCCTGTCAAACAACAAGTGTATCAAGGCATATATATATATATATATATATATAATATCGATCAAGGCACATATATCGTTGCGAACTACATTTTTGTATTATAAAGAATACACAAAAACTACACTTAAAATACAACGGGTACATTTAAAAATACCAAGTTAAATAATAATGGATGATACAGTAACTAGTAGCATTAGTTGGTAATAATCATGTTGTTTAAGTTATATCTAAAAGTGCAGTGTGATTAGAAACTGCAATTTACAGAATTATACAAGTATTTTTTATGTGATACAATATATTTAGCACACTGTAGACACTCTCGTTGTTATGCTATGCTGTTATTTACTTTTTTACTCAAGAAAATAATTAGGAAGAAATATAATATATGTGATCAATCATGACAAGTGGCTATTTCAGTGTCTGATGCACCAGCCTTTGGTAATTCTTGCTCAATATGCTTTTGGAATCAAAATAAAATAATAATTTGTCGTAATCACAACCCGGTCCTTTCTCCATTCATGACTAGGAGTAGCACGACGAGTACCACTAGTGGAGCAGGAACTGCTTACACTTCCTAGCACCTGAGTTTACCTCCGATTTTTAGTGGGGATGTTGTTACTTGGTCTCTACTAGTAATTTACAGTGTATTGTTTGTAGAGCATTGTTTGTTTTTTGTCCTTTACCTGTTGGTCAGTTGATTGTCTTACGGGTACTACTAAACTGAGAAACGAAAACGAAACGAAACGAAATGAAACGGAACGAAACGAAATACAACGAAACGAAACGAAAAATGAAGAGACGAAACGAAATGAAATGAAGTATCACAAAACGAAACGAAATATATCAAACAAAGCATAAAAGATCCAAAAATAATCAATGAAGGGGTAAAAATCAACGAAATATTGAGTGGCTAGTTCGGCTATTTATAGATCTACGTAAGCATGTTCTTCTTCGTCAACGACACCCGTCGTATTGCCGATTGGTCAAAGTTGGTGGAAATCAAAATCAGTTGTGAAGAACACTCGGGAAGAACGTCAAATGGTTACAAAATAATGGTCATTTGCGAAACCGATATCCCGTAATGGTCAACTAATTCACGATGGCGTACATATAATTTACGGAGTGATGACTCTAACCTAGGTTTTACTTATCCCCTAGTAGATTTTCTGACAGCAGTTGTCCTCTCTCTAGGAAGTCACTGTATTGGACACAAACTTTAGCGTTGAGGATCAACTTTGAATGTAGACACCATACGCCGATGCCGCGGGTATAATTACTACCAAGAAAGGAAAAATTCAATATTGGAAGGTCAAAACCATATATGCTTGCCTCCCCTCAAGAATTGGATAAAGCATGTCCCGTCTTGTCCTGGTCTACCTGTTCCGCCACCTATGTTCCAATGTATTTTGGATTGTCACGTGAAGCCTGAATGAAAATCGGATGTGATATCGTAGAGAAGATACGCTCAGGTCAATCCTTAATAAGGTCAGAGACATATGAAACCATGTATCTGATAAAGTCTAGGTCAAGCATTTTAACTGTTTTTACAGCTACTGATCATGAAGCTATTTTTGCAATAGCAAAGCAAACTGACATTTATAGTCTAATAGATTGCTAAAAGACTATACGTTTCAACCAATAAACTCAAGCGCGGATCCAGACACTTTTAAAAGGGAAGGAGGTTCCACTCAAAAAGGAGGTCCAGAATAAAAAAAAAACCGATTTCAGTCTAATTTTCAACACTGATCTATATATATGTACGTAATTTTTCAGTTTCCAAAAAAGGGGGTTCCAACCCATGGACCCTTCCCCCTCCTCTGGATCCTCCAACGCTAACATTAAAACAAAAAATATATATATATATATATTTACTATATCTACTGTATTGATGCATGACTTTTGTTGACCATTTTGTATTTTGCAACAGAAAAGCATCCAAGCGTAGATCTATAAATAACCGAACTAACCACTCAATATTTCGATGATTTTTACCCCTTCGTTGATTGTTTTTTTGGATCTTTTATGCTTTGTTTGATGTATTTCATTTCGTTTTGTGATAGTTCTTTTCGTTTCGTTTCGTTTCTTCATTTTTCGTTTCGTTTCGTTGTATTCGTTTCGTTTCGTTTCATTTCGTTTCATTTCGTTTTCGTTTCTCAGTTTAGTAGTACCCTTGTCTTACTGCTTCTGGTTACCTCTTTGATATCTTCAAACTTTTCTGGAGACAAAGACTGACCAAATAGTGACCATTATGATTCGTTATTATGAAAGTGAAGATATAGCGTCAGATATGAGAATGATCTCATTTCGCTCTTGCATGTAAAAGGAAAAAGATATCATGCCCAAAATTCCAGAGGGGGAATCACATCTGCCTACTTTGCCATTGAGAAAAGGGGCATAGGGTAAGGTGGTAATATAACACCGTTAATATACATGTATAATATGTTTACTGGCTCGAACTATGAGATTTCCTAGCAATAGCATCAATAATTCTGGAAAATAACTCATTCATTATTCAATTATCAAAGTAAAAGAAGTTAATCCATCATGATTAATGTTTCACTTATATTTGTCTACAAACGTTTATACATATAGTAGATTACATAGTTTTAAGATAAGTCTTAATTATAGATAAAATACCACAACATTAGTTTGCAGCATGTTTTTATGTTGAGCGAAACGAACTATAAAAAAGTAATCAGCTTAGAATCGTATTTATTTCGTAAAGTATTGGCACTGATTTGTCATCGACGTCACACCTTTAGGGCAACATTAGGAATATTCAAAGTTTAATATACACTACAAAGCCTTGTATCCGCTCGTAGCAAGCAATAGTGTGTTATTTGTTGATGACTTGCTAAATGGGGAAATATTCCGAACGTATTAATTATATCCCCCTTGACTGTGACAATCAAAACTGTTTATAGTCACATACCATCGCCACATTATGCCTGTACCTATATGATTTACTGCATGCAAGAAAAGTTTGGAGAAGCCGTATATTGAAGGACAAATAATACATTGGCCAAAAGAAAAAATACAAACAACGATCTACAAAACATTACACAGAAAACTAATAATCGAGCAACACGAACCCCACTAAAAATGGGGGATGAAGTCAGGTGCTCCGGGTGGATAAGCAGATCCTGGTCCACGTCGTGTTACTCTTGGGACAAACCCGGTGACAAGTCATGAACGATGAAAGGACCGCATTATGATTACGACAAACGGAACATATCCGTGATCATTCGTGACACAGATATTTCGTAGCGGTTAACCAGGTCATACAAGAGAACACCGAATGGGCAATCAAAAGACGTTACAACAACAATCAATGGCGGACGTAAAACAGCAATAAAGCAATCAACTATATTATGTCAAGATACCTCATCAATATAAAAACATCAATCGAACTGAACACAAACATATTACTAGAGTCTCTTGATATTGTTTATTTGTGTGTTTATTGGGAAATAAATCACTTATTTCAAAGCAACTGATTATTGCACACATGAACCTTTTCAACACATCTTAACTTTTCAAACAGCCAGATAGACATAATTTTATTTCCAATCTCGAGTTAATGTTGACAAGGCGACTAATAAATTTTATACTATATAGGTATAAGATATACTGCTGGTTAAACTCTTACGTAATTGTTGGTGAATTATTGTGCTAACAAATACAGATGTCTTTAAGTATACAAACGTTTTGACAGATTGATATTAAAGGCCATAGGAACACGTCAATCAAGCTTGCAGAAACTATTAGTTCTTTCTCGTCAACATGATACAGTATTTTTCGACGATGGGGTTTTGTTACATTTTATCTGAGTGAGTGATTGTTGTTTAACGCCAACTCAGCAATTTTCCAGCCATATCATGGCGATAACCAATGAGATGATGATGAGGCCTGCTTTGTTCTAGACCAACACGCTGAGTTGGATTGTAATAGTGTTAGTTCACTGATACAACAGTCCGCGGGTAGACATGTCGCTCCACTCGGACACATTATCCTGATTCCAAACCAACATTCTTTGTTCCTAATGATGTGTGCTTAGCGGAGAAGCAATAAATACTAATTTCATAGTCTTTGGTTTGATCCTTTCGGGGCTCGAACCCACGATCTACCGCACTCGAGGCGAGCACGCTAACCATTACACCACTGATGCGGTTCATTATATCTAAGAAAATTTTCGATGATCAAAATATGAGTCATACCAAAGCCACGGTCTTTTACTTTTAATTGTAATAACAGAAGAAACTTTAAATATGTTGTTATGAAAGTACTTTTATTCGTTGGTACAAGGGAGAAGAGCCAGGAAATCAGTATACGGCCCTGTAATTCAGTCATTTTTAAAGTAGATTTATATATGAA
>MJUT01057422.1:231898-249107 GCA_002080005.1 Gigantidas platifrons
CAAATAATCTAAATGTCTTAGGGGCACAAATAATCTAAATGTCTTAGGGGCACAAATAATCTAAATGTCTTAGGGGCACAAATAATCTAAATGTCTTAGGGGCACAAATAATCTAAATGTCTTAGGGGCATAAACCAAAGACAAATAAAACTCACTTTACTCGACGTTAAACAACAATGAATTAATCAATCAAAGTGAGACACTGGGCGTAGGTATATCTACAATCAATTTATGATAGAGACCAGAAACGACAGCGATGTCTGAGTTCCGTTTCTCCTCACCTTGTTTGAGTAATGTGCTAAGAGAAGTGTAGACCTTAGTTAAACAATTCCCGATAACATAACAAGATGTAATAATAATATGGAAAATAAACTTTATCATAATCCACGGAACGGAACTTTCTCTGCTTGTCAATATCTAAAGACGCACATCTATATCAAAAGGATAAGTATTCCATCAAGGTACGTTGAAAGGTATAATTTCATATAACATCATCTTAATAATCTATCTTAAACATAATTAATTCTTGTTTTACCTGTTTTGTTGACTGACGATACCGGTTCCTGAGAAATGCATCTTAATAGAACTTCATTTAGAACCTTGAGTTGATCGATTTGAGTAGTTACTTCCTGTAAAATGAAAGCTATATTATTACTTCAGATTTTGTATAGAAGTAAAGCTTTTATTCATTGACAATAGCTATGTTTATGACAAAATCATCTTTACACATAGGGTTGATAAAAAGTGTCTCTGGGATAGGCCTGTGAACGGACATTTTAATTGCCACAAGGAGAATTGGACATAATGTATTAAAATGAACAGGCTTGTTTTGCAACTGATCATCGAAGACCACTCATGATTATATATTGTTCGTTTTGAGATGCGGTATGTGTGCATAATTCTCGTGAATCCTTTTTGTCCCCCGGGCGAGTTGGGTATTCATTCGTCCCTCACAACCCAAACACGTCCCTTCTTTAGGAATTGTGTTCATCGGAGGGGAATCTTTCTATATCCTCGAGACGAGCTAATGTTACATACATAATGGACGGTACAGCTGACTGAGCTGTGTTTTAACTGAACTGTATGTCAGCAGTTTTAATCAGGACACACAAGTTTGCAGACCGTTAATCGACGTTTAGCTATACTAATGTTACAACGGTAGATGTTTTGATTGTCTTAAATAAAAAGGAAGATAATGGATAAGGTTTGATAAATTTCCTCATGCCTGATAGAAAAGTATAATTCTGCATACAGGAAGGGGACACTTCTATCTTGGTGTCAAGACCAATTACGCGTTTGATTTGACCCACACAACAAGCGTCCATGTTGAAAAGGCTGTACCAGAATGTGGATAAACTACGTCCTATTTTTTTTTTATACCTCTAGGTTCTCACGGGGCACATGTGTTGTTAATGACACACTAGCATTACCTTTCTTGACAAACTGGGAACAAATTTATGTTTTATTTATGTTTCGTAGACCATTTGATATTTACTGCTGATTCATTCCCAGCTGGATGCGTTGTTGTGTTCGCAGAAAAACACAACATAACAGACAGTAATTAACATCAAAGCAAAGCAAAAGATCTATTAACCCAGAACTAACATACAATTATAGAAATATTCCCACAGATTTACGATGTATAAGTGAATGTAAATAGTAATAAGTCAAGCACTACTTGACATTCGGAACTTCTTGTTCCTTCATTAACTTCTATTTGTATCGATCTGTTTTTAAATAAAGTCTGATGTTCCGATTAGACACTAGAGATTTGTTTATATATAGAAACGTTTCTACTTATTTTGTCATATTTACAACAATTTATTATTCATTCTGTAGTTGATGTATAATTATTAATGACGTAAATACCAATTTGTATATTTGTCCCAATAAAGAATCATAATTTTTTTTTTACTAAAACTCTCGTTAAAACGTGAGTTTACGATGGGTAACACTTATGGATCAGAAGGAGAAAGGTTCCCCAAAAAAGAGGTATACAAAAACCGGAAGTGAGATCGTCATTTAGTTACATCTTGTATCACTTCCGGTTTACAGTTAAAGTTTGCGGTAACTTGATCCTTTGTTTCATTTTATATATATATTTGCTCTCCAGCAATCGCGAATCACGCTGCAAATGTATATATGCGTTGTCGTTGGATATCCAGTTATCAAAAGGGGTGGGGAGGAGGGTTGGATCACATTAACCGGATTAACGCAGCAAGATTGTTGTGTCTTTGCCAAGCAAGGACCAAGGGACAGTCGTGGTCGTGATCGTATGGTAGTTGGATTTACAACTACCTGTGCAATCAGTGCCTATCACCACTAAGGTTGTGAGTTCGAGTCCTGCTCATGCGAAGTGTACTCGATACAACATTATTCTCCGGGTACTACGGTTTTTCCACCAATAAAACTGACCGCCATGATATAACTGAAATATTGTGAACGTGGCGTTAAACACCATAAACCAACCAACCAACCAACCAAGAACCAGTATTTCCAACGTCATATGTGGTGGTATTTTTATGTTCAACGAGTTAAGGCGAGATGTGATTGTTTCCTTTGTTGATATTGATGGAATTGTTCACACTTTAAACTTTATTTTCATAAAATACAATTTAAAACATTACGATGTATTCAATGTCGTTGGACACTTTCATATTAATTTGAAAACGTTTCCCAACTTCCTACTACAGTAAAACTAATTTTATATCTAAAACTCCTTACACTATTTAGATGATTTTTTCTAGACGTTTATATAAATAATTTGTTACAAGATTTTTTCAAGATTTTATTGATAACACTCTGACACATAAATGTGTTACATGAGGACATAACATACATACAGTATTACATGGCGAAATGATCATATATTATCAAAAACATCAAACCATACCAGCAATTTTCTTTATGAACAATGATAACCTTTTATAAACTTCTACATTACAAAAAGATAGGAAATAATTCATTTTAACAATACTAGGATAAGTAATATAATACCTAGGCAAATATATACGTCTCAGGTTTCATTACAACAAACAAATAACAAGTGGAACTCATCACCAATTGTTGTCCACACAAAGTACAAACTCTCTCATCTTTAGGAATATTATACCACCGCCCAGTTTCTATTGGAATTCGTAAATTTGACGCCCTTAATTTTGTAATCCAAGTTCTAGATTTCTCGTTTAATCTCATTAAGTAATTTTCTAACCCAAAGTCCTTTTTGAAAGAGCCATAAAATTGTCCTCGAGATGAATTTTCAATGTCATTATACCATGAACTGACAAACTGATCTGTTAAAATTTGGTTAAGATATGTTTTATCACAATATCCAACCTAATTTATAAAAATATATCCTAAGCCAGTTCTATTTAATATAGATTCTACATAATCAATCCACTTGAAATTATTCTGACCCTGATTTTTTAAACATAACATCAGCCTGTATAAGGAACTACTCAATTTTGTTTCATTATTCACAAGTTTACACCAATATGAAATCATACGAAGTTTTACTACCTAATTCCACATAAACAATAACATTCGGGGTAGTATTTCTAACTTTTAGAATTCGTTTACAAAATTTAAGATGAATCTGTTCCAATGTTACACAGAGATAAATACATTGCATGATTGTCACTTTCTTGAGATGATTATCATACATAATTATGCATAGTAAAATATTGCCTCGGACGGAATCCGGCGGTAACTTCCGGTATAATACTTTATCGACCGTGTTGTACAATCCATTCGAAAGTGATATCCTCCACTGGTAGTATAGGACGAATCAAATACATTACTGACCACACGGGCGGGACGTGATTGGCTGTGGCATCGTATGTGTAGAATACAACACTCATTACAATTACAGGATAACTTGAAGCAGCTCCTAATGGGGAGCAGTTTGTCGGTCTGGTCTATGGTGTTTAACGCCAATTTCAACAATATATCGTGGCGGTTTTATTGGTGGAGGAAACCGGAGTACCAGGAGAACACCACCGAACAGCCGTAAGTCACCGACAAACTTTATCACATAATGTTATATCGTAGTTTATTTTGAGTTGTCGTTAGTAGCTCTTTGTATGATGGAAACAACAACAGCAATCCATTATTCAATATTTTATTCATGTAAAACAACATTTCTCTCGTTTTTTTCTTCAAATCTAGTAAATGAGAAACGTAATCATGGTTTATAGATCCCCCCGCCCATCCGCTAATATAACTCACGATAACAACCACTGAGCTGAATGTCAGTCATGTTATTTAAAGCAATAGGCAGCACACATTTATATAAACCATTTCATCTTAGTAATTAAAATCTTCTTACTTATAAATAGTGTAGATTTATACCCTCAATAATCAACGTTAAAATGATACATGAGCTGACATACGGGCCTTGAACGACATTTTCTACAATATTTCAGTTATATCATATCGATCAGGTTTATTGGTGGGGTAAACTGGAGAACTGGGTGTGTGGGTCTACCGGAAATACCCATGTACCAAAGTCAGATAGGATATTATACTAAAAGGTGACGATCCCAATACAACAAATCAATAGTACAAAAATATAGGTAAAAACAAATGGAACAAGTTCCTCCAAAAAAAAGGTGGGGGAAAAAATCACGTGTTTAAAACTGTATGAATTAGTTGACCTTAGCCGATTTTGGTAATCCTATTTAGGACCTTTGGTTTACTTACTCGCAAAACTTTTAAAATTATTTGTCTTTCCAACCTTTCGATTTTGAGCGTCCCTGGTGAAAGTTATTCCAGATACGCGTTGTGCGCACTAAATTAGATATCTACGTTTTATGAAATCTACTGGACTGGTGATATACCCCCAGGGACTAACAAACACTGACCTGTTGTATCGATCACATGGCAATAAGAAACATGAATACTGCAATAGTATGGAATGGGGGTTAATCAGATTTACATATATTTCAGGTTCTAGACAGATGAAATCCTTCGGGACTGATGGTGACAATTATATGTTACGATATTTTGAATAAAGATTAATTGGTAATACGACAATATTGCATAAATTCTAATTTAAGAAGGAACGCATCTAAATTTAATTATCTATTTAATGTGTATGGTTTATAAATGAAACTGGAACATAATAGAATGGAAAACAAACTTGGTTAGCGGTTACGGAATATCTGTCACGTGTTCTGTTTGTCGTAGTCACATTCCCGCCATCCTTTTCTATTTCATGACTAATCAACCCAATATTTTACTAAGTATTGCACGATAAGTGGAACTAGAGGAGAAATACTGCTCACTGTTTATGAGCACCTGAGTTCACCACCAGTTTTGTGTATGGTTCATGTTGCTCAATCTTTAGTTTTCTGCGTAGTGTTTTGTAGATCATTTTAACATGACCTCCTTCTTTCGTTTCGTTAACAAACGAGCGAGTTATCCATTCGGTATAATCTCATTAGCACATGCGCCTGTGAATGTAACTGACTTTTCCATTGGCAGCATAAATCGTGTGCGACATTTTCCGCAAGCGTAAATATAAATTACCGTCTTTCAATCAAAGTATACTACCGTATTTGTACTCTTAGACATATCAGAATCGAAATAAATCATGGAAGCCAAAATGTGTTTTGAGTTTTAACATGGATTGGCGGATATTAGTAAATTTTATCCACCAATCCATGTTAAAACTCTCAACACATTCTGGCTTCCATGATTTATTTCTTAATTAATTTGTTTTTTGTCTTTTATGCTCTGGCCATTTATAGTCTGTTCATATTCGATTTATGGCTTCCCATTACCCCTTTAGGATCTTTAAACATTCGATTTATGGCTTCCCATTACCCCTTTAGGATCTTCAAACATTCGATTTATGGCTTCCCATTACCCCTTTAGGATCTTTAAACGTTTCTTAATGTCAGGTATAAAATTAATCGTTTCGGTGGGTGTGATGTCTGATAAATAAATGTTTGTTATTATTTTATATTTCATTTCATGGTCCCTAGAATCTGATTATTATCTTTTTCACATCACACTTATTTGCATTAGTCATTTGAAGACATTTTGACATTAAATAAAATACTACAATCAATATTTATTGTATATTATTACATTCATTATAATGTTCTCTTTGTAAGGCTTGACATTTTACTCACATGTAGAAAACACTTCCACGACCGCCTCATTAAGGTGGTACGATACACTTCAGGTACAATTTGATCTGCTCGTTTAATTTTCTTATTTTTTAGGCAGTGTGTTTGAATATATCCACTGTAATAAATATCAAAATTTTAACAAATTCCAACCAACAGACTCAGAGCTATAAATTCACTAGCCACACAGCAGATTTTCTCTCTGTGGTTTTGATCACCGAGATGCTTGAAATATGTATACAAACATCATATGATCAAAACGTTCAACTAATTTTAAAGAGTTATCTCCCTGTAGTGTATGGTACCCCTTTAAAAGGTGGAGTTTTGGTCCATAAAACTAGTCTACCCGCGGGCCATCTTATTCAAAGGACAGTACCAAGTCAGGAGAATGAGCAGTTATAATGTATGCGTTAGGAATATCGATTTTGCCTCATTTTCACCGATTTTCTAAATAGATTTTTTAACTATTCTGACGGTGTATTTTTGTTTTTATTTTATTTCTAATTATTTTGATTAAATTTACTAATTGCAAACTAAATCTTAACACTACTATAAATAGATATAAACATATCAAGATACTGTACATATGTATAATGGTAATTTAATTGTTAACAAATTAATGCCGTATTACTTTCTAAGACGTAGATTTGTCTCAGTGTCAGTTGTACGATTTTGTCTCTGTTTCTACAACTTTGCGATGGTGTTTTGAAAATAATCCGACAGTGTGGTATATTTTTGTTTTATTTGTACCTTTTTTTAGATTTATGTTTAATTAACGGCACGCTAAAAATCTATTTCAGTAATATATTAAATGTGAGTCAGTTTTATTGGAGGGGAAATGGTGGAAACAACCGATGTGACCCAAATCACTGACAAACTTTATCACATAATGTTGCATCGAGTACACCTCCCCATGAGCGCGATCCGAACTCAACACATTAGTGGTGATAGGCACTCATTGCATTTGTACATGTAAATTCAACTATCATGCGATCGTGGGCATGACGATCCTTTCTAAATGAAAATATATAATATTCGAATGGCTTTATCGCAGGTGGAAATATTAGATAAGACATTACATAAAAAAAACCTACATGTTTAAAGTAATATCATTAAATACAATGTTTAAACTAGGATGATAAAATAATATTAGACACTTAAAGAGCACTAAGCAAATTGAAATCTTTCANNNAAAACAAAACAAAACAAAACAAAAACAAAAACAAAAACAAAAACAAAAACAAAACAAAAACAACAAAAGAGACGACAAGCAAATTATCATCAGTCTCTTGTGACATCTAGCGAATTTCATTGTAATTTCAAAAAATTCTGCTACGTTTTAGCCCACCTAGCCAACGTCCAAACAACGTAGAAAAAGAATTTATATTGTTCAGAGAGAAAGTGTTTTGATAAGTTAAATAGGACATAAACGGAGATGTGTGGTAAGTAAACAAGATAAAATACAAGAGAAACTTAAATTGTAAAATCAAAGAGACTTTTGGAAATCTATTGAAAAGCTTGGGAGAACAAAAATAAGGATATGATCAGTTCTTGATGACGATGGAAATCTAAGGACAGAAAAAGACTTTTGTTCTTGAACGTTGGAAATCTGACTTTGAAAATCTCTTAAATCAAAATTCAGACCAAGTCATCGTAAACAATGACAATATCAACGAGAACAGTTACGACGCCGAAATAGTTAACGATACTATCACACGAGAAGAAATTGCGAAAGCAGTGGAACCATGCAAAGAAGCGGAATGCTGGTGGAATTGACGAGATTACTGCAAAGTTCTTAAAAACCCGACAGCAATTGAACTCTTATACAGTATATGCATTCGAACAAGGAAAAGTGCCAGATCAATGAAACTCCCAATCAAAGAAGAGTTTGAAGATACTAAGGGGGTAATCAGAATCTGTATATCGAACAAGAACAGACAATACAATGTCCAAAAGAAAAAGTAAAAAAGGACAAACAACGATCTACAAAACATACATATTAAACTAAAGATCGAGTAACACGAATCCCACTAGTAACCGGGGGTGAACGCATGTGCTCCGGAAGGGTAAGCAGTTCCTGCTCCACTAGAGGCACTCGTCATGTTAATCTAGTTACAAACCCGGTGATAAGTAATGAAAGAGGAAAGGACCGGGAAGTGTTTACGACAAGTGGAACATATCCGTGGTCAACCCAATCTTCAAACCTGGATATGTCGATAAAAAGGATTCACTTAATTACCGGGGTATAACGTTGATATACTGATGAAATGTCCTGAACACTCGTCTGAACAGAATGGGTTTCGAGAGAAACGTTGTTGCGAGGAACATATCTATGCTCTACACACTGTAATTACCAATTGGAAGATTGCAAGAAAATCAACGTTTATGTCATTCATAGACATGCGCAAAGCCTTTAACACTGACAGTTCCGAGAAATATGTTGTGGTACAAACTCATAAAAACATGAATACACGGGAAGTTTCTATCTGCATTACAGTCATTATACGATAATGTCAAATGTTCCGTAAAAGTGAATGATTGTTTAACACCATGGCTCAAGGTAGACACCGGTGTTAAGCAAGGATGTTTTCTATTTCCGAGTCTTTTTGCGATCTACATAAATGACTTGACAGAACGCACCAATCGACTAGGATGTGGAATACAGATTGATGATATTCAGGTAAGTATTTTACTGTATATGCGGACGATATTGCTGTGATCGCTCCAGATGAGTCAAAATTACAGTTGATGTTAAACGACACAGCCGCATGGTGCCAAGACTGGAAACATCAAATCAATCCTACTAAAACTGAGATTGTGCATTCTAGGAGCACATCCGTACATCAATCACCACATCTATTCCACTGTGGGACTCGCAACCTGGACTACACAGATTCTTATAAGTGTTTAGGGCTCTGATTTTGATGAACATTTAACTATGGATAAAGCGGTAAAGGAACTTTCTATGTCAGCAAGTAGAGCCCTTGGTGCTCTTTTCGAGAAATTCATTTCCGCGGGTGGAATGACTTGGAAAGTCTACAATAAACTGTACACTTCGATGGTGGAACCTATTTTATTCTACGGAAGCGGAATCTGGGGAACTTGTTCGCTTAATATGATTAATAACGTTCAAACGAAGGCAGCTAATATGGCCTTGTGTAGGGAAAAGAACTTCGAATGTATCTGTTCGCGGTGACTTAGGACTAACCACTTGTTTAACGAAACAGAAACTCTCATGTATACGATTAAAGTGCAAGCTTGTGAGAACAGATGATGATAGACTTATATCAAATACAACGCATTGGGCATCTTCCCGTAGGAAAGGCTGGTATTTTCAAGTGGACAATTTTATTAGTGAATTAGACGCTTCTGATGTAGTCACAAACATGCTTATAAGTGTAAATTATGTACTTTAGATCAGAATCAATTGTTATGAGATTTTAATGACGATTTTAATCACCAACGGGAACAAACTATGAACTTTTCGTCTTTATAAGACTTCCGTTCAAACCGAACATTCGTATCTGGTCAGCTTCCACGAACCACCAGACGTACAATGACGTTATTTCGGAGTGGGGCACTACCATTAGCTGTGGAGACAGGAATATATTACCGTCAGTAAATGCCTGTAAAGAAAGACTTTGGAAATTTTGCAATATGAACTCTGTGGAAAACGAGAATCAATTTTGGATGCTTTTTCCATTATATTCAGACATTCGCTATGAACTTTTCCAAAAGGCACTTGAAGTTATTAATAACTTTAATATAATGAATGTTGAGAACAAATTTATTGAGCTTATAAACTGTAACAAAATACAAATTATGTTAGCTCATACATTACATAATTTTGTTTTACACGGAGGAAAATATTTTTATGAAACTTGAACGTTTTCATTTGACACTGTTATTTATTCAGTAATATATCATGTATAAATATATATTTTTTAAAATTTTATACACAAATGACAATTTAAGATGTTTCACATATTCAAAGTAATACTAATATAATTATTTATTTTTTAATAATGAAAGCTGATATTAAAGTTCTAGTATTATAGCAAGTTTGCATTAATTTTAATAGAATTATATTGAGATTTTTACTAGTAATTTTAATGGGACTATTATAGCTTACGAGGAACAAGTTGAGTTTTACTTAACATTTTTATATACATGAATCTTGTTTATACTATTTTGAATGTGTTTTTATTGTAGATTGTGTGTCTGGTAAGTCTATAAAAGATGGGTACTGATCTCATTTAATTGTATTTGTTAAAACATGTATATATTTTTATTGATCAAAATGTAACATTTAAATAAAATAGACTTTATCTTTATCTTTATCAACCTTCCTCGGGCACGCTCATCCTCAAAACTTTATTTCGTCCGTCTGTATACTTCTCACATATTAATATTCTGCTGTATTTCGTCCGTCTGTATACTTCTCACATATTAATATTCTGCTGTATTTCGTCCGTCTGTATTCTTCTCACATATTAATATTCTGCTGAACCAAATATGGCAAGGATTTTCCTTGGGAAGTGGAGATACAGATTTGTTAAAATGATATTGATGCTCAAAGGGGCTAAAAGAGAAACATTATGTAAAGCTTTAAATTTCTTCTCAAGAACCAGCGATGGTGCTTCATTGTATCAAACCAATGATCAACCTTGGGCTCCAAATTTCCCATGGTCTGCATTGTGGTAAATCAAATACAATCTAAGATTTAGTAATAAAAATGCAAATATTAATCGCAGGTATTATGATTTAGAATAACATATTCCAGCTTACACAAATGAAGACCAGGTGTGGGTTTAGGTTTATGGTGTTTAACGCCACTTTCAACAATATTTCAGTTATATCGTAGCAGTCAGTTTTATTGGTGGAGGAAAACGGAGTACCGGAGAAAACCACCGACATATCGCAAGTAACTGACAAACTTTATCACATAATGTTAAATCGAGTATACATCGCCATGAATGTAGTTCGAAGATGGTCCCAAAAAAAGACCACATAATATATAGGGTCTACAAATTTACGTAGGATGCATTGCAAAAACTAAACAGTTTATCATAGAATCAGTTATGAGAATACAATTGTATATAGCATGAATTATCGTTGTGAAATGGTGATTCAGTCGTTTACAAATAAAGACCAAGGTTTCATGTGATCAGAGCCCACGAAGAACACCATTTAACATAGATTGTAATAAGGAAAATAAAAAAACCAAAAAAAAACCCAACCATTTTCCTGAGAACCAGTTATATGAATAGTGTTGTAGATGGCAGACATCATCATTGTGGAAAGCAGATTAAGACCCAAGGGTATATGGGGTCCAGGGATTAGCAAGGATTGTAAGGGAGGAAAAATAAAATGAGCATGAATAACTGTGATACGTAGATTTAAGCTTGCAAATATTTTGTTGGATCCTAATTTGGTTTCTTATGGATTCAAAGATATTGTGTTCCAATGTTTAATGTAGGCTACAATAGGGATTTCTTTTAATTTTGTGAACAGAGAATGGACATTGTATTTTATGATATGAATATTCAATTTTGTACCAGTAAATGCCCGCTCATGGTGAGATGTACTCGATACAACGTTATGTGATAAAGTTTGTCAGTGACTTGCAACTGGTCGGTGTTTTTCTCGGGTACACTGATTTCCTTCACCAATTAAACTGACAGCCACAATATAACTGAAATATTGAAGGATCAAAATTTAATTATTACTGCGATAGGCAATGATTCAACAAATCGTGTTTGTCTGAAAAGCGTCATGCGCACTAAAGTAGATATTTATTACCACGTGACCAATCTCTTGTTCAAATTCCATAAGAAGATAGAAAATTCACTTATTGTTACGACAGTTTCATCCAACCATTTTAAAATAAAATGGAAAATAAAAATAAATATCAAAATCGTAGAAAGAGACAAAATCGATTCCCCCCTAAAACACAAATACATGACCCCTCACTTTTCAGTTGCTCGGTTAAACTAGTTTTATGCTATAATTTTTCCATGTTGTTAAGGTTTATAATATTTTAGAAATTAAAATTATTAAGTAAAACTTCACATATTTTGATATAAAAAGTGAGAGAATTAAGCTAGTTTTATAAGCGAAAATCTCGCATCTAAAATGAGTTACTGCGTTTTTATTAACTTAGAATACTTTAAATAGGAATTCTTCAAAACTTTAGACACTTGGGGAATAATAATGATAATAATAATACTTTATTTTATGAGGGTAAACTCAGTTAGCAACAATAATCTTCCCCGGGGCCGTCAGATTATACAATAGATGATATGATATTACATTACAATAATACGAATCAAACATAATGCTAAAGAAATTCATCAAGATTTTAACACAATTGCTTGTCGTAACGGCAGTTAATAGGACTATTTTTGATGGAATTATTGTCCCTTTTCGCTTAGAACACTTCATTAAAACGTTCGTATACTCAACGAATCCTTCAAGTGTGAATTTAATATGTTTTATTGTCATAATTTTCTTGTGTACAGTATTAGACGATTAGTTTGGGACACAAATTATTACCATTCCTGAACAAAATGATAAAAACAAACAGATTAATTCAGCTGAAATATGTTGAATTATCACAACTAACCCCTGGCTAAAATTCATATAAATCTAATTGTTTTAAAGTAAGCAGCTTTATAATTAGCTTATCAACTGGCTGTGGCCTACAATTTGTTGCCCGACATTTTAAGGATAATTCGTATAAAATCAACCGATCTATAAATTGTCATTGCATGTTCTGTTGTTCTGTTCAAATTAAGGTTTGACACGAACAAGTTAAAGATGGTAATAAACTACAACTATACTGTTTGTTATAAATATATTTACAATTTCTGTTGTGGGGGTAACATGGTCTATTCATAGAAAAAAAACTCGAGTTCAGAGACAGGGCCAAATATATTTGGTTATGAGGGACGGACATGACGGTCTCTCTTTTTACATAATGTAAAGTTCCGTGTACTTAAACGAAATCATGCAAAATATTGTTGGATTGACGTTGCTTGCAAGACGATGATTTGCAGCTCTATTCAGTACTCCCCTTTTTATGGCAATCAATTGAAGCGCTCATAGAGCCATCTTAGTGACTCTATTTACTCGAATTTTGTATTGGCAATTGCATTGTCTATCTGTATTCAATTTACCGCTTCTGATTACCCTTTGGTATCTCAAAATTTTTCTGGCACACTTGTTTTCGTCATCAGTGTAGGTGAATTTCTGCTGATTTGACAATACACAACAATCAATCAATTAATCAATCAATCAAATTATTAGAAATGCTAGCCGCAAATTGAATAAATAACAACAGTACTTTTATTTTATGATTAAGACTTGTACTTTTATAGGGATTAAGATGGCACAACTCTTAACAGATAACATTTGCAGTGACAGAACTAATTTCAGTATTGTAATTATTTTCCCTGCTCTAATATCAAGTAATTTGAGGTATGGTGACAATTTTGAAACAAATTTAATCGCCATGTTAATGAAAACAACTGAAATGATTAGCAAATTCAAATAAATGTTAAAATCATTCACTGTATTTGTGGTTTCTCGGGGAGGGTGAGAGGAGTTGAGATGGGGTAAATTTTGTGATTTATGTTTTACAAACCATTCACGCGAGAGTGAATTGCTCCAAAATATTATCGTTTCCAGTAATGCACGTTGCTGATGCTAGTAAAACAATGCTGATTCTACCGTTGTATTTAGGATATTATTGTTAAGGTTTTAATTGTCATATCATTGTGTACGTACTTGGTATGTATCGTTTTGCTTTCTAACATTCTTAAATATAGTTCCATATGGTATTCGATTGCAGAATAAGCTCAATAAATGCATGTCGTTCTAACGTTGCCATCTCATAGTTCCTACCAAGCCAGGAAAGTGAGAGGTATTGTGTGTTACGGGTATTTTACATGTTCCTACGATTTGTCGTTTTTGTTTTAGAACTGTTTCGACAGTGTTTTTTTAAAGTTTATTTCTGTTATATTTTCTACATTTAGTGATTTCATCTTTACGTAAAATATTAATGGTGTTTTCTTTACAAAATACAAACATTAACAAAAATATTAAGAGTCAAATGGAACAACATTTTCGTATGATTATCACCATGCTTCAGTTCAACGTGTCGTAATTATAAGATCTTTCAGCAGCAGTAAAGAGACAACTGTCGTCTGGGTGATTGCGGGGGTCTAGTCAACCATATAAACAAGTTATTGTAATATAGATAAGTGTGTCGTGTATGGAGAATGCTCCAAATCCTGTCACCGTATGCTTGTCTCAGTCAAAATATTCCTTTATAAAAGCCAGCCAGCCACATTTTACATACATAGACGTTGCGCACAGTATTGGGACAACATTTGTAACGTTAAAAACTATGCATCGCCAGAACGTCAAGTATACGATATTGCAAGTGTTAATGTTTGCATATTTGTTTTCACTCTTAAATTTTTTTAACTCTCGTATTTTTTTCTTTTTTTTTTCTTGTCTTGTGCTTGCTTCTGCGAGTAAATTAATTTTGCAATCTAAATAATTGTTTTTATGTGTTGAGTTTCCTTAGTGTGCTAATTTAAAGTTTGAAGTTCAATATAAACGAACGGATATAATAAAAAACGAACATCGTCAACATTACATTTTAATCGTGAACTAATCTAAGCGCAGAATTTGACCATGCAATGACTATAGTATATTGTCTATATCGTTTATTATCATAGTATTATTATCATAAATGGATGTTTTCATAATGGACCAGTTATATGTCCAAGGTTAGTCATAATGGCCCAAGAAAAATTGTACTGGCCTTGAAATTTTTGAAATTTTGTGAAATTTTTTTGAAATTTTTGAAATATTGAAATTTTTTGAAAATTTTGAACTTTATAATTTTTTTTATTGATTTTAAAATTTTGAAATTTTATGAAAATTTTGAAATTCGATGAAATGTTCTTGCTGTATAAATACAAACCAGTCTGTAGTATGCATAATATAACCTACTGGTTAATGATATATTGTATGAACTTGTTCTCGTGACTAAATATAGGTTAACTATCGTTCAGTTGACGTTAAATAACTACAAGAAGGAAGTATAATTAATTATCAGTTTTACAACAATGAAATGTAGTAAAAATGTACATATTTTACCTTTTTCGGTGAACACCAAATAGCTGATGTAATGTTGAACTGTGACAGTATAATGAACACATGTAGGTACAGTTTAAGTAGGCAAATCCTTAAGTACAGCATTATCCTTTATTGTGTATTAATTGTAGAAATAATCTAATGATACTGAAAGTCAGATTTATAGTCTTGCTAAGCATTGTTTAATCCAAGTAGAAATATATAAATCTGTCATTTTACAAAATATCAATGAGAGAAAAAAATAATTGTGTATATTTGTATATCCAAATGTCTATGTTGTACTGTCTTTATCCAACACTAAGAATCTCTGATAATTTCAGTTGCATGTATTACTTATTCCGAACATTATTTAATTAATGGAAATATTTTTAATACCACATTTAATGAAATATCGCACGTGACTACAAGTACATCCCATTACATTCACGTGGTTGGCACGCTTGTTGGGTTTAGAATTTTTTTTTCCATAAAAAATCTATACCATTAATTAGTGATTTGATAAGAAACATTAATCCTCAAATTTATTGCAATATTTTTAGTTTTATTCCAAAATAAATCACATCACAACTGAATGATCTTCATCATCAATCTCACACATAATTACAGTATTTACGAAACGCGTTTTGCATGCCACAGTCTAATGGAAAAAAATACCTGTGGATTAATAATAAACAATATATTGAAAAATCGTAAAAGTTTCCTGGTGTATTATTTACTGGAAACACGAGTATGAAATATAACAAATCATTAGTGTATTATAATACTACATCACATAGAGTATCGAGTAACGTGTCTCTCTCACACCCTGACTCTAATACAACAAAGATAGATGTAAGATGAGGCTTTCTTCTATTACAGAAATTGTTTAATTTAAAGTCTGATTATCAAGTATAACAGATATGATATAAGATGTTACAACCTTGTCACGTATATTTTTTATACTCTTAAACGATTATTGTCCGTTTGTTTGATTTATTTAAATCTGTTCCCCGTGTATTATAAGTTAAATCTCCGTTTTTTTGATTTATTCAAATCCGTTCCTCGTGTATAATAAGTTAATTTGAGTGGCATTTTAAAACATAATGACGTATTAACTTAACTATTAAGTAAAAATGAAACAAACAAATATGTATGTTTGCCGAATGCCCAGGACAGCTGGAAGGACACCGGATATTTATTAAGTAAATATACATAAAATATATATAAAAAATACATGTTTTACAACATAATTGTATGAAAATTGTAATACGTGAACTCTGTCTTGAACGATCCCGCCGGTCAGGTAAACCCATAAAAAACGAGTAAACTCTGTCTTGAACGATCCCGCCGGTCAGGTAAACCCATAAAAAACGAGTAAAATCTGTCTTGAACGATCCCGCCGGTCAGGTAAACCCATAAAAAACGAGTAAACTCGGGTCAAACTACATTCAAAACACAGTCACGAGGACTATATTCAAAATGTGGTGAAAAATAAATTTGGGACCCTGTGTCCAAAACCCAATGCTCGGAAGATCGTCTCGAGAGAAATACTTTGGACAGTATTTTTTGAAAAACCAAATATATGAACACAAAATTGTAGTGAAAAACTTGAAAATACATAAGTAATAATGATATAAGAAATAATTTTGACTGAATAAAAAATATATATTACATTAATTTAATGTAATTTGAAACTTGACAGTACGACTGTCGGGTAGAAAGTGAAATACAATTGATATTCAATTATCACGTGACAATTAATTCAAACACACCTGACAATTAATTCAAACGCACCGTTAATACAAATGTTTCCCGCTATACCTTGAACCGCGGGAAAATTTAAGTATTAACTTTACTCATAACTATTTAGTAAAAATGAAACAAACAAATATGTATGTTTGCCGAATGCCCAGGACAGCTAGAAAAAA
>MJUT01057422.1:280420-298379 GCA_002080005.1 Gigantidas platifrons
ATTATTGAATTTAATTATTTTGGATAGTTACATATTAAACTGGTCATAAAATTGTTTTAGTAAGTGGAACCTAGGCTTGCTGTCACTATTACATTTAGCAGATATGATATTTCAAGTGTATGACAAATCCCAGTTTTGTAGGTATAGTGTATCGTTAATAGGTAGGCACTACGGCCTTTCTATTGATACACATTAACCCCACTTTTGGTGTCAATGAGGGTCTTGACATCGATAATATGTATGTATGCATGTATTTTATATATATACGTCTGAAAATTAAACCAAACAGTGTTAGAATTAGATCTTTGAGCTGACAATTTTTTTGTCTTCCCTCAACGGAATTTGAACTCACACCATTGATACACTGCAACACCAATCGCTTAGCCTTATGTCCAGCGCCTTAGACCACTCGACCACATCCTCTATTTAAACAAATATAGTTTCAATAGTCGAAGCATTTGAAAATACCGAAGGGGCAATCATAATCTGTATATCGAAAACAACACAATGGCCAACGAAAAATTACAAAAGGACAAACAACGATCTACAAAACATACATTTAAAACTAAATATCGAGTAACATGAATCCCACTAAAGACCGGGTGTGAACTCTGGTGCTCCGGAAGGGTAAGCAGTTCCTGCTCCACTAGTGACACCCGTCGTGTTAATCTAGTTACAAACCCGGTAATAAGTCGCGAATGAGGAAAGGACAGGGAATTGTTTACGACAAGTGGAACATATCCGTGATCATTTGTGACAAAGATATTCCATAACGGTCAACCAAGTCATGGTGGCGACCGTAAAATTTTCGAAGTGATGACTTAAAATTTACCAAAAGGAACCCTTGGTTCAGTAGCTTCCTTGTTAGCAGCATCCCTCTATCAAGGAAATCCTGATAGGAACCACAAGCTCTGGAATATCGTATCATCTGAGAGATATATACTCCATATGCAGGTGCTGCTGGAATGTTGCTACATATAAATGGAAAGTTCACAATGGGAAAATTGAAATCATCTATTTTGTCGTAAAGTTTCGTTCTTAACCGACCATCACTGTCGATTTCGAGGTGTAGGTAAAGTGTTACCTTGTCTCGTAAGAAAAATCTAGAGATAGATATAAGACATGTATCTAAGCGTGTGTAGATGGTACATATATACTTGATATTATAATGTATGTTATATATATACATTGTATATACATAAGGTGAGACTTATATAAATGAGTTGTTTTGTCTTTAAACGTAATACAAACGTAGATATCAAATTTAGTGCGTACGACGTGTTTCAGGTACGCTCAAAATCAAAAGATTGGAAAGCCAAATAATTTAAAAGTTTTCGGAGCAAGAAAACCAAAGGGCCTAAAGAGGATAGCCAAACATCGACAAAGGTCACCAATGCTTGAGTGTGTAGAACCTTAGTGTAAAATAAAAACATTGACAAAGGTCACCAATGCTTGAGTGTGTAGAACCTTAGTGTAAAATAAAAACATCGACAAAGGTCACCAATGCTTGAGTGTGTAGAACCTTAGTGTAAAATAAAAATTACATTACTTAGGAACTGTAAATGTCAATATTTTATAAACAATGCAAGTACTGACGCACTGACTATTAGGATGGTGATACCTTTGTGGACTAAAAGTCCATCAACAGGTATCGACTCAGCGATAACAATAAAAATGCAGATATCAAATTTAAAGGTACTACGCATTTCTTTAATAACACCGCCCCCCCCCCACCGCATCGGGTACACTCAAAGCCGAAATGTTTTAAAGCCAAGTAATAAACAAAGTCTTTGTGCGATGTTTATTTCTTTCTTTATTCGTTTATTTATTGCCCATGCTGTTTAGAGACAATTATCGTATAAAAAAGATTGGTATATTACTATAAAGATAAAGAATTAATGAATTAAAATGTATCAATGTCACATTTCTATAATCATACACCTCATCTCGTCCATTGTATTAATTGCGAACATCTAAACGATTGTTTGATTTTTATTGACAATGTCACGTAAGCCATCTGCCAGGTAAATATATGACTGGGACAGTAAATCAGCATAGAAGTAAACAACTGATTCTAGGATGTGTCTATTGGAGTGGCTGTGTGATTAGAAGTAAACAACTGATTCTAGGATGTGTCTATTGGAGTGGCTGTGTGATTAGAAGTTAACAACTGATTCTAGGATGTGTCTATTGGAGTGGCTGTGTGATTAGAAGTTAACAACCGAGTCTAGGATGGGCCTATTGGAGTGGCTGTGTGGTTAGAGGTTAACAACTGATTCTAGGATGTGTCTATTGGAGTGGCTGTGTGATTAGAAGTTAACAACTGATTCTAGGATGTGTCTATTGTAATGGCTGTGTGATTAGAAGTTAACAACTGATTCTAGGATGTGTCTATTGGAGTGGCTGTGTGATAGAAGTTAACAAGTGATTCTAGGATGTGTCTATTGGAGTGGCTGTGTGATTAGAAGTTAACAACCGAGTCTAGGATGGGCCTATTGGAGTGGCTGTGTGGTTAGAGGTTAACAACTGATTCTAGGATGTGTCTAGTGGAGTGGCTGTGTGGTTAGAGGTTAACAACTGATTCTAGGATGGGCCTATTGGAGTGGCTGTGTGGTTAGAGGTTAACAACCGAGTCTAGGATGGGCTTTTTGGAGTGGCTGTGTGGTTAGAGGTTAACAACTGATTCTAGGATGGGCCTATTGGAGTGGCTGTGTGGTTAGAGGTTAACAACTGATTCTAGGATGGGCCTATTGGAGTGGCTGTGTGGTTAGAGGTTAACAACTGAGTCTAGGATGGGCTTTTTGGAGTGGCTGTGTGGTTAGAGGTTAACAACTGATTCTAGGATGGGCCTATTGGAGTGGCTGTTCGGTTAGATGTTAATAAAACGTAGATATCAATTTTAGTGCGCACAACGCGTTTCTGGAATAACCTTCATCAGGTACGTTCAAAATTGAAACTGATTTTAGTATGGTCCTATTAGAGTGACATTGTGGTTATCACGACTACAACGGGAGAACAGAATATGAATAGGGTTGAAAAATGCTATGTTCAAAATGTACGCCACAGAATACAGTTGATGTTCATCATGAACAACTGGAAGGTTTTCTTTTCAAAAACAAGATGCTGAACATTCTTTGTACACGTCCTATTCACGAGAACGGAGGAAGATTAAAAAAAAACTTTATGCCAAACGTGATGACTTCAATTTTCCACTTTTCCAATATTCGACTTTCCATTTATTAGTAATGTTCCAGCTGCACCAGAGTATGAAGCTTATATTTCACTCATACATTATTATTGGATTTGTAGAAAGCTACTCAAAGCTAAGTGTTCCTAAGTTGAAGTCGTGCTTCGGAAATTCTACGGTCGTCATCACAATCTAGTTGAGTGTTACGAAATATCAATTTCTCATATGACAAAACGTGAAAAGGAGGACTTATATACTCTTTCCGAATGGGTGAAGAGTGTGAGGTCGCAAATACAGATTAGAATTAAAAAAGGTAAGTAGGTCTATGAGCACTCGCTCTACATCAATCTTTAAAGACCCAAATGTTGCTAAACACCTGTCTCTCCTTCATGACAAATATGTTATCGTCTCCGCCGACAAGGCCCCTAACAATATTGTTTTTGTGTGTAAATCACTTGATAAAGCAATTAGGTATTGACAATTCACTTGGCAACCCTACGTATACCCTGACCACACTTACGAAAGAGGAAATCCTGGACAATCATAGGTCTGTTTTATGTTCCTTTGGAATTTCAACCAACGATGAAGAACTGGATCTACCATCACTCTACTAGATTCCTAAATTACACAAGTGCTATATTGCTGGGTCTGCCAAATGCTCCACGAAATATCTTTCCAAATTATTAACAAGTATTCTTACGGCGGTCAAAACCAGGCTTCAGAGTTACTGTGACACTATCTATCCGAGAGGTGGTGTGAATCTGATGTGGATTCTGAAGAACTCCAAAGATCTGTTAGATTACATACAATCTAGGTACATTTCCTCCTGCAATAGCATTCACATATTTGACTTCTCTACCCTTTACACGAATATTCCTCATTATAAGCTGAATGATAAATTAAGGGAGTTGGTCCAACTGTGTTTCATAAAAGAGAATGGCCAACGTAGATACAAATACCTTGTGCTAGGAAGAGACAGATCTTATTTTGTAAAACAACACTCTGATTCTACAAAAAAACCCTGAAACTGATATCTTCAACATGCTCGAGTTTTTGATTGACAACATATTTGCTATGTTTGGTGGACGTGTTTTTCAACAGACAGTCGGCATACCTATGGGTACAAACTCGCCGACTTGTTCCTTTATTCGTATGAGACAGACTTCATACAGGCAGGGGCTTCTCAAGAAAAACGAAAAGAAGCTAGCCCGATCCTGTAATTTTACGTTCCACTATATAGATGATGTCCTTTCACTAAATAATTCTAGGTTTGGTGATTTTGTTGATCGCATCTATCTCATTAAGCTTGAAATAAATGATACCACAGATACAGATAGGTCTGCTTCATACCTTGACCTACAACTCGACATCGACAGTGAGGGTAGGTTAAGAACGAAACTTTACGACAAAAGAGATGATTTCAATTTTCCCATTGTGAACTTTCCATTTATATGTAGCAACATTTCAGCAGTACCTGCATATGGAGTATATATCTCTCAAATGATACGATATTCCAGAGCTTGTGGTCCTATCAGGAAGGGTTCTTTTTGGTAAAGTTGAAGTCATTGCTTCGAAAATTTTACGGTCGCCAACATGACTTAGTTGACAGTTATGGAATATCTGTGTCACAAATGACCACGGATATGGTCCACTTGTCGTAAACACTTCCGGGTCCTTTCCTCATTCACGACTTATTACCGGGTGTGTAACTAGATTGACACGACGGGTGCCACTAGCACATGAGTTCACCCCCGGTTTTTAGAGGGGTTCGTGTTACTCGATCTTTAGTTTTAAATGTATGTTTTGTAGATCGTTGTTTGTCCTTTTGTACTTCTTCTTTTGGCCTTTGTGTTTTCTGCTCTTCTTCGACATACGGGTTCTGATTGTCCCTTTGGTATCTTTTGGCCATTGTGTTGTCTGTTCTTCTTCGACATACGGGTTCTGATTGTCCCTTTGGTATCTTTTGGCCTTTGTGTTTTCTGCTCTTCTTCGACATACGGATTCTGATTGTCCCTTTGGTATCTATTGGCCATTGTGTTGTCTGTTCTTCTTCGACATACGGGTTCTGATTGTCCCTTTGGTATCTTTTGGCCTTTGTGTTTTCTGCTCTTCTTCGACATACGGGTTCTGATTGTCCCTTTGGTATCTTTTGACCATTGTGTTTTCTGCTCTTCTTCGACATACGGGTTCTGATTGTCCCTTTGGTATCTTTTGGCCTTTGTGTTTTCTGCTCTTCCTCGACATACGGGTTCTGATTGACCCTTTGGTATCTTTTGGCCTTTGTGTTTTCTGCTCTTCCTCGACATACGGGTTCTGATTGTCCCTTTGGTATCTTTTGGCCATTGTGTTTTCTGCTCTTCCTCGACATACGGGTTCTGATTGTCCCTTTGGTATCTTTTGGCCATTGTGTTTTCTGCTCTTCTTCGACATACGGGTTCTGATTGTCCCTTTGGTATCTTCAAACTCTTCTTACGTTTTACGTAGAGTGTTGTCTTCCCTCAATCATCGACAATTATTTTACTTACTGGACTTGACAATATGAGCAACAAGATGGGCGTCTTATCAGAAACAAAACCTGTTTGGACTTGACGAGTACGTGGATTCACCTCCGGTTTTTATTTTTGGAAGGGACACATGTTACTCATATCTTCAGTTTTCTATGTTGCGTATGCTGTCGTTTTGTATTTTGGTTCTCTTTGTTCTGTGGCTTGTTCCCAATATTGTGTTTGTGTTTGTTGATTGAACATTTTAAATTTACTCTTCGGTTTTCTCTGACGTTTATATTGGACATGTGGTTTCAAATGAGAATTTCAAACTGTGAAACGATGACAGATCCTCAATAAGAGCGACACTGTGGTGAACCGTTCAATATTCGGTCAGCAATAAACTGCTTGTTGAGTGTTTTATTGTTTTTTTTATACAAATAATACTCATACCAGAACGTGAGCACTGTATTTATATATAAGTGCATGATGACAATTAATCCATCATATTATTTTGACTTATAATTACACTTTTGAAGAAATAAGAATAAAATATAGACATCACGACAATATCTAATTGTTCTAGGAATTACTTTTACAATAAGGTCTGATGTATGGTATTGTAAATAACTGTTAGCATGCCCTTTCTGCATAAAACCTAAGATAACATGTGTCTAGAACGCCATTACTGAGAAGATCTGTTCACAATTTGTTTTATAAGACAAGTATAAAGGGTTCGTTCATTTCAATTTAATTCACAGCTATTTTGTAATATCAAAATATATTTAATGTATTATTCTTAATTCCGTGATTTTTAATTTCAGAATACGTGAATCTTCGATCTTATCCATTTTAATTTATATATGATTTATCTCTATTGTTTTAATAATAATGTAGATATCAATCTTAGTGTGCACGGCGCGTTTCTGGAATAACCTGCATCAGGTACGTGACAACATAAAGAAGATTGATAATCCAAATACATATTAAAACATATCTGGGAGCAAGAAAACCAAAGGGTCTAAATAGGATAGCGAAAATCGGCTATGGTCACTTTTGCCTGCGGGAGGGGATAGTTAGTTTTAATAATAATTGCCATATTCAGGGACTGTTAATTTTAATAGTAATAAACCGTAGATATCAAATTTAGTGCTCGCAACGCGTTTCTGGAATAACCTTCATCGGGTACGCTCAAAATCGAAAGGTTGGAAAGCCAAATAATTTAAAACGTTTTGCGAGCAAGTAAACCAATAGGATCACCAAAGTCGGATAAGGTCACCTATACCTGAAGGAGGAGAACCTTAGTTTTAATAATACTTTCATTATTTAGAAACTGTAAATTTCAATAACACATATATCTATTAAATCATGTCAGTGCCGAAGCACTGACTACTGGGCGGATGCTACCATCGGGGGACTAATAGTGCACCAGCAGATGTATCGACCCAGTGATAGCAATATAACGTAGATATCAAAAGTGCACACAACGCGTTTCTGGAATAACCGTTATCAGGTACGCTCAAAATCGAAAGATTGGAAAGCCAAATAATTTAAAAAGCTTTGCGATATCTAATAAACCATGACAGGACCGCAACACTGTCGATAACTTGCATAAACAACGTAGAGCAACAGCTGCATATAGGTAAGAACTTTGATGTAATGATCGGTGTTGACTTATTATACAACAAAATATGCAGTTCTCTATCCTCCATTACTACTTTGTAAAAGAGTCACTTGAAATATTCCTCTATAGACGTTATGTGATAGTTTCTGTGTAGCATTCCCCATGCGAGAGGTAATCATTTACGTCCTAACATAAATGTGAGTTGTGGATTTGATTTGTCCTAAACAACCGACACACACTCCTTTCTCATGTGATTGTACGTCCATGCTGACAAACGTATCTATACCCATGGCGTCTTTGATATGTGTTTTGAAAAAAGTAATCATTACACTTTTATCTGATCGATATCTATGACATAAATTGATTAGGGAGCACGGGTGGCTCAATGAGTTAGGTCGTTGGATCTAACAGCTCATCACCAGTACGGTGTGGGTTCGCGCCCAGCTTTGTAAATTACAAAAAAGGTGCACTCGACTCGCAGCCGTATGTGATAAAGTTTACCAGTTGCTTGCCCTTAGTTAGTGGTTCTCTCCGGGTAGTCCGACTTCCTCCACCGCTAAAACTGGTCGCCATGGTATAGCTGAAATATTACTGAAAGTGGCATTAAAACACCAAAACTCAATCAATAAATTGATTATTTGAGGTTTGTGCCTATAAAACCAGTTTAGCCCTGCCACATTTGAGTGAAGTGCCTGTACCAATCTAAAAGGTATTTGTGTATTAGGGATATTGATTGTTCCTATTTCTTCTGTTTTTTTACTGAATTTTAGACATGTTCATTCAGTGTTTTATTTTTTATTTTTAATGCACTGAACAGATAATGTCGGTTAATATATAAACCGTGACTATATATTACATATAAGTATCTACCTTCAATGTAAATGACAGTTTAACAACACTCTGAATCATTCCAACGGTGTAAAAACATAACTACAAAAATGTATATCTAATTCTGTTATAACCTTCTCTGGTTTATTTCAATTGTGGTAGCAATACTAAGATATGATATATTAACTTGTACTGACATCTTAGTGCTAGCAACAAACATTCCGATATATATGTTTGTATGATACAATTACTATAAACACACTGGCAAGAAAAGTCTGAAGATACCAAAGGGGCAATTAGAAGCCGTACATCAAAGAATAACAACATACCGTAACAGAATGGCCTAAAGAAAGAGGGCACACAATAATCCACGAAAAATAAAAGTTTGGCAATGCGAACCCCACTAAAACTAGGGGGGACGTAGATGAACCGGAACGGTGAGCAGTTTCTGCTCCATTTGTAACACCCGTCGTGTTACTCTTGTCACAAACCAGGTGATAAGTTCCTAAAGCATGCAACTATCTTAAAACTAAGGTTCGCCTCCCTCAGACATACGAGATCTTAGCCAATTTTGAGTATTATATTTATGCTCTTTGAAAAACTTTCCCCCACATACTCTTTAAATTGTTTGGCTTTCAAATATTTTTGGCTGATGAAGATTATTCCAGAAACGCGCCGAACGCACTCCTCTTGATAACTATGTTGTTACAAGTCAAATGGCGATTCTTCTGAGCACTTGTTCGATAAAGGTATTACAAAAATGTTCATTAATCGCTTGCTTGAAGTAGGCTGCCCAATATAAATATAGAAAGATATATTTACTTACTTGACAAGCATAATGAGAGTGATTTATATCAATGAGTGGGACTGTTTGTAATTATTCATGTATTTTGACGCTATTATGGGAAGAAAGTTTAAACAATGGTAGTCAACAGTTTCACCAATATCAACAAAACGAACAATTACCTCTCACCTCAAACAATTGAATACAAAACAGATCACGATATATATCGTTAGACCTTCCAGTTCTAGCTCGAGACAGGCACCACAATATGGCGGGTTTAAACCGGTTAATGGTATCCTTCCCTCTAATACCTACAACTCCAACGGCAATATTGATGTAGACACACAATTAAACAATCTACTCAAAATTTATTAAATAGTATTGTATGGTTTAACCAACAGAAGTCTTACCATTGGACAACTCGGAGGTAAAGATGTGGTCTATTCATTTCGTACAAGTCAATTACTCGACTAATTCAAGGTACAATCGGTCGGTTGTTTTCTCCGGGTGCTCCAATTTCCCCCACCAATAAAACTAACTGCCACGACATAACTGAAATAAACATAACCCTAATCCAAGGTGCATCCGATAACTACACAAGCAGTTTTAAAAATTTTCTTTATATCAAATGTTTGCTTTGTAGATGTAGAAATACCCCCGTCGTAATCAGAGAATAACATTCTTTTTGCATGTCTACTAATATTATCAACAGTTTCGAATTCGCTAATGAACAACAGCTCCTTACGAATGGCATTTTTGTCCAGTTTGCAAGTCAAGGAATGGAATCTGTACGAGTCAATCGCAGGTCATTCTGAATTTCCATGGGACCAAGCTTAATTTTCAAATTATAAAGAAGTAATTAAAGCAAGTATGTCAAACAATAAAAAAGACCAATTAAAACATTTATTGCAGATGTATACTCGTGTTTGTATCTTGTTGTTTTATAACCAATCTAAGATTAAAATAACTAATAATTTATTAAATAAACGTTAGAGAAAGGGACAGCCAAGAACAATATGCTAACAATTGTTAGCTCCTTTGGTATCTCCAGCTATATGTTTGTATTCTATATTCCTCACTCGCCGTTAAGCAAATAATTTTAACAGATATGTCAAGGCCTTAGCTCTTACGTATTTTTCATTACATTGCGTTCCAATTATTGAGCATGAACGTATCTGATGAAGGTTATTCTAGAAACAAGTATTGCGCAGTATATTCGATATCTACGGTTTTAAGTGCTGCCAACTTAAACAATTGAAATGTATGAAATAGATGAAATACTTCGTACCTATATATTAGAAAAAATGATTAAGCTTGAATTCATTGAAACGTTTCTATTAATGACTTCATTTGTCATTGCTATGTTCTCTATATATACGTTCTATATTTACATCGTTCGACGATACATATATTAACACATTAGCTTTCCCCTCCACTAATATTAATGAATTGTCTTTCAGCATTTATATGGAATGACTTTAGCTAGTGTCGTGCCACTTGGGGTGGAATTTGATTATATATCTAGACCGTTTTTTGAATTAGATTGATACAGAAGCAGCAGTATTATGCTCTATTTGTAGTTGTGCTAGGAACAAGTATTAATGGTTGACTGATGTTCTACGTCAAGTAAGCAGTACAAGCTTATTTGTCATGTGTCTTTGTGCCCAATGTTGTTGTATCTCTGGAGTTTCCATTCGCGATTGTCCCTTCGTTTTTCTCTAACGTTTATGTGTCCTGTGTCTTCTGTGCCCAATGTTGCTGTATCTCTGGATTGTCCATTCGCGATTGTCCCTTCGTTTTCTCTAATGTTTATTTGTCCTGTGTCCTGTGCCCAATGTTGTTGTATCTCTGGATTGTCCATTCCCGATTATCCTTCGGTTTTCTCTAACGTTTATTTGTCATGTGTCTTCTGTGTCCAATGTTGTTGTATCTCTGGATTGTCCATTCCCGATTATCCTTCTTCGGTTTTAGCTAACGTTTATTTGTCATGTGTCTTCTGTGCCCAATGTTGTTGTGTCTCTAGATTGTCCATTTGCGATTGTCCCTTCGGTTTTCTCTAACGTTTATTTGTCATGTGTCTTCTGTGCCCAATGTTGTGTCTCTAGATTGTCTATTCGCGATTTCCCTTTCGGTTTTCTCTAAAGTGTATTTAATTTTAAACAAAAATTATATCATTGCATTTAGCTCTATTATTATCTCCGTAATTGTGTAAAAAAAAAACAAACAAACAAATAACAAGTGGAAACGTCTGGAATATTTATGGCTTGAAACTAAAATCAATTTAAAATAAATGTCTAAGATTGTTCTCGTTGAAGTTAACATTAAACACATCAATGTTAGTTGTAATAATTAGTTGTTTACACAATAATACATGATCCATGTTCTGTTCTACTGTGAATACACCGATAAAACATAACCATAGTTTTAACAATTAGAGCAATTACTTTAGATGTCAAAATTAGACATTCAGGCTTGTAAATACAATTGTTTTCTCAGTTCATATGTCCTAGATTTCACTACAGTTAAATTGGGTATTGACGTCATTTAGTGCCGTCTTAGCATACAGATAGGGTTTTTATAGAATGTATGATTACGTCACTAAATTATGGCCTTGCTCCCTCTTGAATACCAAAATCAAAAAGATATTCCAGAAACTGTTAGTGCGCAGTAAATTAGATATCAGAAGCCAACATATGTGTAATTTCAACCTTAGAAAGAACAAATATTTGTTTATTTGCATATTATGCAATATAGAATCTTCGATAATAATTTTGCAATGATTATAGATTAATAGACTGACGACAACCGTTTTTAAGCAGTATTTTAATCATGGTAGCTTTGATTGCCACACTGGAGAAAAGATACAACAGACAAGGTAAGACAATTGGATCGTCTACCAACAAACAATCAAACGTTGACGAACAGCCTGAGCAACGTTTTGACCATATCATGGTTAAGAAAGCTACAGCTTTGTGCCGTGATACTATACAAATTACTGAATTAGAATTTCATAGTGATAACTCACTGGAACAACAGTTTGCAGATAGGTATGTCGAACCACTCATATTATATCTTGAATCAACAAGTCGTTACAGCTGCGTATTTAATTCCATAAAAAAAACACAAAAAAAACCAAACTTTAACACGCATATTATTTACACGGTAACATTGCATCAGAAATGCCAACATGATTGACTAAAATGCATGTTAGTTGAGATGTTTCTCGATATGGATTAGGGATTTCAGAAACACCCACAGTAAAATGCATGTGTGCGAATTGGGACATGATTAATATTCTTTATCACATGCTGACATACGAATATGTGTTGATTTATTACTTAAACCATTAAACTTATATCGTTTGAAAGTAAGAAAATCTTCAATGTGCTGAAAATGCCAGTGTTGATAATGAACCACATCGGTGGTATCATGGTTAGCGTTAGGAGGGATTGTTGATGAGCTAGGAGTGGCTTTTGGTGTTTCGAACTTTTTCGACTACATTTTGTTCAATTCTACATTTCACAATAAAACAATCCATCTCTGCGGACACACCCGATGCCACTTTTCCGTACGGCCACACAGTGCCACTTTTCTGAACACCCACGCTCTTTTACTGGTAATGTTGCTCAGACATATCGTCACATTATCCCAATTGTATCTATTTCAATTTAAGACACCTTAAATCCTTACTGGTCTTGTGGAATTATCTGGTTTCTTAGACGGACATGTGTTGTTTGATAGTCCTCGTGTCATATGCCAGCTGTTTACCTGCATGCTGCGTGCTAGTTCCTAAACCTGGTATCATCATCTTGATATAATATGACAAAGCTCATCAAAAAGATACCAAAGAGGTAATCAGCAGTCATAAATCGAAGAAACACATGCGATACAATGGCCAAAAGAAAAACAATTCATAAATTGTTTTAAGGTGGTACCCAACACCTAACCCTAAACTTTTTCTCCTCGTTTAATTTTCTTATTTTTTTGGCAGTGCGTTTGAATATATCCACTGTAATAAATATCAAAATTTTAACAAATTCCAACCAACAGACTCAGAGCTATAAATTCACTCGCCACATAGTAGCTTTTCTCTCTGTCTGTGGTTTTGATCACCGAGATGCTTGAAATCTGCATACAAACATTATATGATCAAAACGTTCAACTGATTTTAAAGAGTTATCTCCCTGTAGTGTTAGGTACCACTTTAAAATGGTTCAAATACAGACCTTCTGAACTTGTACTTTTATGTTCTATATACCGCTTGAGATGTTCAGTGCATAAGTCTTACTTCAATATGTTCCAGTTGATATTCACAATCACCATAAACGAATGTCTGACAGAATGTTTTATCAATGTAAAGGAAATTAATTATTGCTGTTTGTGGTAAAGACTATTTCTAGATTTCTAGACGTTGCACTTAAAAGACTGAATACATATAACGTGTATAATACGACGTTTAATCTCTGATACACTGCCATCGTCGTGAAGCAGTATTCTACCATCCAGGCAACAATATGTTCAGATATTCAATAATATGTTGGACAAGACCAATGCTAAATTTTAAATTATTTCAAATAATGTCTGCTTAAACAGTCTTGCCCTATTTTATTTTATTTTCAATTTTTAAATAAAGAATTCCCGACAGCTATACAATTACTATATTAACGTCCATTGACGATCTGTGGCTATTTTGCATCCGTTCTTCTGTGATGGACGAGAGTTATTTTAAGACATTCACAATGAATCTAGGAGACGAAGATTTTTAAATTAGATTTATTTTCATTTAAACTAGTTATTTATTAACATGTATACTACTCTGATTGACGGTTATTTTATTTAACGTTGTGTGTACATCATTTTAACTATATTCAGTAGTCAGTGTTTCGGCATGACATGGTTTTATTAGATATATTTACTATTAAAATTACACTTCTAAATATATAATTTCTTATCAAAACCAAGGTTCTCCTCCCTCAGGCATAGGTGACCTTAGCTGAATTTGGCTATCATTTTTTGGCTCATTGGTTTTATGGCTCCCAAGCAATCTTAAATTATTTGCCTTTTCAATACCGGTATTTAGATTTTTAGCGTACCTGATGAAGGTTATTCCACTAAATTTGATGTCTACGCTTTTTTTTCAACATGTTCACAGCGAAAACGTTTAAAAAAATAAATGTTGTAGGTAAAATGGTGCAACTAGGATGGACATATCGTTGGAGGTTTTTATTTCCACAGGATATACTGGATACTGCACGTTCCCCAGTTGACGTATATAAGATGCCCTCTGAATGGATTGTCAAATTATAATTCTGCAAGCATGGCCTTTGAGAATAGTGAGTGACTGCGTTTGGAGGCCGCCATACTCCTTACACGTTAGATACCACTCTTGTAGATTTCTGAAGAATAGGCACATTGTGATAAAATGAAATATCATAAAGGCATACATTAAGAGCAGTTCTAAAATCTGATCGGAAAAAAAAGTAGAAAAAGGCAAAATAAATGCCTCTAAACTAGAGGATGTCCATTACGGAGAGGTTTTTCAACTTGTAGCAGAGAAACGTGGTCTTGGTTTGTAAATCATTGAGTGGTTAATAAATCATGTGTGTCAAGCAATTAAACAGACCAATTAAAACATTTATAACAGATGTAATCATGTTTCTATCTTGTTTTATAACCAATTTAAAATTACCGAGAAGACGGCTGGTTGTAAAATAATAAATGTTCTTATTATGAGCTAATTACTCACGTTTTACGAGATTCCAGTCATAGTAACTTTGTCGTGTTCACAAGGTGGATTAATAACTCAACAATCAACACAATTATAGACGGTTTGTATACAGTTTTTACAATTATTTGGATTTCAGTAGCAGTTGCTTAGGTATATAATTATATGTTTTATATTTTGACCGTTTTTAATTGACGCCGACCTCCTCAGTGAATCTGCATTTTACAGGTTTTTTTAATATTAAAGTACATACAATAAAAAAGTATAAAGATAATAAAGATATCAACTTTAATAAAGCAGACCAGATGTACTCTTCTGTACTTTATCTTGTTAGTGGTACTTCTTCTTCTAAATCAGTTGAATTCACTGCAAAAACTCGACATATGGAAACTTTCACGCAGGATCAAGAGTGGTCATATATGCCAGAGGGGAGATAACCTAGATGAAAAAGAGAAAATCGAAGAAGCAATAACGAATGGACAATATAGAGACACCGGCAACACAACAGAAAAACTACAAAGATTGAAATCACGGACCTCCAAAAAAAAAATGGAGGTGAACCTAACTGCGCGCGATGGGTAAGCAGTTCCTGTTTCTTATAAAGCATCCGCCGTGAATACTTCATGAAGCTTGATATATGTATGAAATATTATCTCTTGATATGTCATGAAGGTCCAGATGACTGAACTGGTGATATCTTTAGGAACTAGCATTCCACCAGCGAGGTCCAGACTACTGAGCTGGTGATATATTCTGGGCCTAACATTCCACCAGCGAGGTCCAGACTACTGAGCTGATGATATATTCTGGGCCTAACATTCCACCAGCAAGGTCTGGACTACTGAGCTGATGATATATTCTGGGCCTAACATTCCACCAGAGAGGTCCAGACTACTGAGCTGATGATATTTTCTGAGCCTAACATTCCACCAGCGAGGGCCAGACTACTGAGCGGATGATATATATTCTGGGCCTAACATTCCACCAGTAAGGTCCAGTCTACTGAGCTGATGATATTTTCTGAGCCTAACATTCCACCAGCGAGGTCCAGACTACTGAGCTGATGATATATTCTGGGCCTAACATTGCACCAGCGAGGTCCAGATTACTGAGCTGATGATATTTTCTGAGCCTAACATTCCAACCAGCAAGGTCCAGACTACTGAGCTGATGATATATTCTGGGCCTAACATTGCACCAGCGAAGTCCAGACTACTGAGCTGATGATATTCTGGGTCTAACATTCCAATAAGCGAGGTCCACCCAGTGGAATAAACGCACATTAATGCATAGTACATGCACTATCACTGGTCGATACTGCTGGTGTACTATCAATCCCCGATGGTATCATTCGTCCAGTAGTCAGTGCTTCAACATGTTTATTATACATGTTTTTATCGACATTTCATTACTTATTTCAACTTAAATGAGATATATATCTCCATCAACATACCTTTACTTTCATTGTTGTAGATTTTTTATTGAATTTTGCGTTACTAATATCTTGGCAATGTATATCATATCTATTTAGCTACATTGAAATATATATGAAATACAATGAAGTCTTAATAATGCTGTAGTTTCCAAATCTATCTCCTTTGCTTCTGATTTGTTTTTCTTATCATTTGGACAAATAATGATTGTCTTATCCTTGTCAGTGACTTATCAAGGAAATCCCACGAGTTCATGTATCTGACTCGGGAATCTTGTCAGTCATTATCATAGACGGCATATATTAATCCATCATTTTTTATTTAATAGCAAATGTCATCACCAGTTTGTAAAATAATATTCAATGTATTTCAAATGTAAGTTAGAACCATTTTTTTTTAAATAAAAAATATGTTTTAAAAATACTATTCACTTAAACTGTGGTTGTTGTTAATCATGCTTTTCAATGGCGTAGACACCTTGACAGATGTTTTTATTCATAATGCTTAAAAATAAAGGGAGGAAATTCTACATGCGTAAATATGTTACAGTTAGAAAAAACAATCCCCTCATGGGCGGCCATGGTTTTGTAACACTGTAAAAAAAAACGAGGATTTTATTCTAACATCCATTCCTTCAAAGTTTGGTTCCAATTGTCACAGTATTTTCCGAGCAGAACATTTGTTTTTGTATATTGGCTAATCAGAGACAAGAATTGCTCGAGATGGCCAAGTTTTTTCTTCGGTGAATATCAGAGAATCTTACAAATATAATTTCGGTAAAGTTTAGTTGCAATTGACACATTTTTTAAAGAAGAATATTTTGTATTGCATATTGTCCAATCATAAATAAGACTGTCAGTATCGACGTGGATTTGTCAGGTCAAAGTGAAAGTGTGAAATTCTGACGAGAAGCATCAGTCCTGAAAAGTCTGGTTCCAATTGGTGGAGTAGCTTCAGAGGAGAGGATTGAAATATGAAAAGTTTACAGACAATGGACGCTGAATGTTATCTGACGCTTATTTAACAAATTAAACAGCAAAACAACATGCAAAATAATCTAATAAAACAACCACTATCAAAACAAAGTCTTTGATTTAGGAATCTAAATTGATATATTTTTTTCCTATTGCATCTGGTACGAGATAGCATGTTGCATGCGCCAATTTGATATACATCCGCCATCGACGTAGCAACATCAAACATTTACAGAGGTAATCAGTTGATAACATTATGTCAAGTAACTTCAAAATTATCACACGGATTCTGTAATATACAATAAACACAACCCAACAGGTTTATGTTATGTAATTATATATATACTTTAATTGTATTTTTACAGATAATTACTGGTATCAGATTGTATCACAAGGCTATATGTCCTATATGTTTTTACTACTGACTTTAATACATCCACATACATTTACTTTTAAAATCACTGATCTGTTTATTTTGATATCACGTTTTTCTCTGTTAAACAAATTTAATGATGTGGTATATAAAATAAGGTGTAGCATAAATAGAAATACGTTTCCAGATACCAAATTGGAAATGAGAGGTCGTGTGTAGAAAGAGAGAAAGAAAAAAACAATGGGTAAAATGAATATGACAAACACTAATCTACAAAACACTACGAAGAAAACTGAAGAATGGGCAATAAGGGTAATAACAAAATTACCGAACACCGAGCAATCTTCCGAAGGGAAAGGCAAAAATCCTAAATCAACAAACAGACAAAATCAGTCAACAACCTTAAAACTGGGAAAATCGCAATGGCCCTGACTTGGTACAGGAATTTTTAAAGAAATGGTCGGTTGAATCAGATTTTACGTCGGCAAACCTCCCGCTTTCATTACGGTTCACAAAACCCACAAAAATCGGGGTGGGGGTGCGGGGGG
>MJUT01057422.1:311543-350319 GCA_002080005.1 Gigantidas platifrons
AAAAACTGCTTATAAATCAGTGCCGGGGATATTTTATAGAATAATTTTATTTAAAAAAAAAATAAATGTGTGTGTTGTGCTATGGAAATGAAACTAGGTTGCTAAGAAAGATGGTTTCTGGTGTTTAACGCCCCTTTCAGCAATATATCGGTCAGTTTTATTGGTGGAGAAAACTGGAGTACTCGGAGAAAACCACTGACCTGTCACAAATCACTGACAAACTTTATCACATAATGTTGTATCGAGTACACCTAAGGAAGAATTTTTATCGTAAGTGTAATTTTAGTCGTAAGATTAAAATTTGTCGTAAGGTAATCTTTGTGAAAAGGACTTAGGAATTGTCGTAAGATAATCTTAAGTGAAAAAGTTAGGACTATAGTTACGAATTTTTGTGAAAAGAGCTACAGGACTTTACAATAAAGTTAAATTTAGTTCAAACCTTATATTTAATAGCTACAAGTGTAATTAAAATGTTTATAATACTGTTTTAAATACTTTTAATCATATTACAATGTGCAATCATGTAAAGAAAAAGAAAAGAAATGTCAATAGATACCCTAAGTATCACAGTAAGGTGAAACGCTTCAGCAATCGCCGAGTTAGTAATTCTGTACCATGAATGTAGTTATAATTGAACAAACTTTCTCATAGCCTTCTGATATCGATATAAATACCAACTGTAGTTAAACACATGTAACAATAGAAGCAAAAACTGTATCTGAAGAAGAAGAGAATAAAATTATTAAATGGTATCATGTGCTTTGTTTTTGAAATGCCCGTACCAAGCCAAGAAAGTAAGCGGTCATGTATTTGTGTTTTAAGGGTATCGATTTTCATAGTTGATTTTGGAATTGTTCCGACAGTGTGGTATTGTTTTTTACATTTTTTTTATTTTATTCATACAAATAAAATAATGGATTCTTGAGATAACAATGAAACACGGAAATTTGTTTTCCCCCTCTTTATGCTACCTCCCTCCTAAAGGGACGACCGTTAGTTGTGTGGGATGAATAAAATATTTATACTGCAATCGTTCTATTTGAGCAGTCAAAATGCGTTGACAGTATATTTACAAGTGATAAACGGTCACTGACCGTTTATAACATTTATAAATCAGTTGGAACCTCTTGGGGGTAACTAACTTTTTAAATAATTTGAATATTGGTAGTAATATCCATTAATGTAACTAATGATTGCAGTATAAAGACAATAACAGTGCACTGACTTGACATAAAATTCGATATACGTATTCGGCACGAATCTGGGAAAATGCTCAGGGAAACCATCGCATTTTCCCCGATTCTAAGCCTCATCCGTATATCGATTTTATGTCAAGTCAATGCACTGTTATTGTCTATATACACCTCACCAGAAATAGTGATGATGAAACGACGGTCTACTGAGCTGTGAGTGGTAACTGGCGGCGATATTATGCAATCTAAATATGGTCTACTCAGTTACTGGGTGAACTCAAAGCCACTCATAGACCCACCCCGAGGCCGTCATTATATATAATGTATTATTATATAAATAGGTGTGAATTATGGAGATTTGTCCGTGAAATAAATTCCGGTATTTCCCATGCGAAAATATCAGTCTTTTCCGCCAGAAATACTTTTAGACAACTATAAGTGTGGTGGTTACGTCCCTTGATATGTTACGGTGAATACACACATGATTGTAAACTGAAACAATTAAACAAATGAAAATAAAGTTGTAGTACTTTTTTAAATTATTTTAATTGAATCATTTTATTTATACATTAAAATCAAACACTTGTTTATTCTAAATCGAATCATTTCACTGGCATAACACAACAGATTTAAATATAAACAAACAAACAACGGCAATATTAAAAGTGCATTGTAGATTGTCAGTTTCCTTTCACCAACCCTTTTCAATGAAAAATCGTCTGCTTCAATCTTAAAATTAAAAAAAAAAAAAACAACAACAAAATGTCTGATTATTTTGAAGCATATACGGCAGCTGTAGTCTCCCAATTTTTAGAAGAAAATGATTTTGACTTGTAAAATGTGGAAATGCCAGAATTTAATATTATAGATGTCTAAACAAATGTTCCAAATTCCAATGGCAATACAAATGAAAATGCATATCAAACTAAAGGCCAGCCAGGTAGATTTCAGAACATTTCATTTGAGGACATTGATTCATTTCTTAGTTTTAATTCTGTTAAACATGAAATACACACGACTCGGACAATAACACATCGTGCCTGGTTCCACAGATGAATCGGGCTGACATGAGTCACAATTGCGCTGAATTTTTCCACAACAACTTAACAAATCCGCCCATATTAAAATAAAATTCAGAAACTCGTCCTTCATTTAAATTTCCAACTTTTTTCATCAAAGCGGCAACACTTGACTTGTTTGAATGTGCAGCCATATTGATTACACACTCTCATTGCTCTTAGATTCATACGCGTGGAATGAAATATACAAATAAAATAAAATAATATAAAAGAAATTTTGGAAGTATATATAATAAACAGTATAACTAATCGTAGATCTTGAATATCAAAATAAGATCACTCGTGACCGAATACGCATTAAGGATTAAACTCGTGGACGGAACAAGTTCCACCCACTCGTTTAATCCTTATGCGTACTTCGGTCACTCGTGGTCTTATTTTGATATTCAAAATCTACGATTAGTTATACTATATTTGTTTGTAATCTTGTGCTGATCATGGCTATGTTGAAATACAAATGTGGGGCGTTATACAACATAAAATCAATATTTTTGTCATATGCCTGAACGTGTCTTGAATATCAAATTTGAACTGTATAGCAAATTCACCTCTACATGAAGTCAATTACATTTGTACATCTATATATGCACATGTATAAAGATTGACTGATTGTATCACAAGATAAAGGTCTGATTGCGTAGATATATTTTGACCGACACATTAAGGACAGTGGTTTTATTCGTAGGAACACGGTATAATGACAACTCATAGCAAACAATGTAGATTAATGCACGTTTTGATTTTATGTGTAAGCAGTGACACTACCCCACACATGAGTCTTTCATTGATGTAATCGTAATAGTGCTTTGTGTATTGGGTGTCGCCTGACCAATGTTGTAGACTTCCTAGCATACGAGGCGAAGCCGATGGCTTTTAAATGTACACAAAATATAGAAAACTGATGTTTGACCAATTTCTAACATAATCACTTCTTAAAAATGGATGTTAAATAAAACATTCAAAGTCAATAATAGCTTCATTAAAATTACCCTGTTAATGTAATGATTGGCAGTAGACATGTTTTCATTGATGGACTTTGTTTTCTTTCTCCCAAAGAATTTTGAATTATTTGGATTTCCAACATTTCGATTTTCAACGTACATGATGAAGGTTATTCCAGGAACGCGCCGTGCGCACTAAATTAGATATCAACGTTTTTATTATTAATAAGTCGTTACATGTGATTTACTTCTAATGGAGATACAGATTTACGAAAAGGAGAAATGGGAAGGGCCTCACTTTTTGGCTAGACTAGAAGTAGTTGGATTTACATTTGAGCAAAAGTACTTAGAAAAAAAAAAATGTTTTGCTAAAACAAAAACAAAAACAAACAAACAAACAAACAAACAAAAACAAAACCCTTCCCTGTATCCACCCATGACTTTCACAACTTGAGTATTTATGAATGTGCTTAGAATTAATGAACATTTCTTCTTGAGACTTTCAAATAATTTGCAGAAAAAAATTACAGACAGGCCATAAAGCATAATAGACTACTGAGTATTTAATAAAACAATAATTATTTTTAGTATTCATTGGGATTTAAATATCAAACGATTAATGTGCAACCACAACTTTAGTGAACTCTATATACAACTCAATCATTGCCCTTGGGTAAATTGACAATGTAATACCAGTCTAGTGGGGTATTTAATGAAACATAGAAACATTTTATATGAATTAAGAGCTTTACGACTAGTTAGGTATTATGTTCTAACAAACAATAAATAAAGAAGGTTAAAAGGTGGTAATGAGATGCTGCTATGGGTGCAATTTTTTTCCCAACAGGAAATAAAATATAATTGATAGGGTCGGAAATTTTGGTTTACAGATGACTCCATCCCCATCAATTATTCCTAGCAGCATGTTCCTCATTAAAAGTTCCTGTCTGTATTTTGAATTGTCTTGTTCAGAATACGGACGCTCCTTTTTAGGAGATTCCATCCAACAGCCAAAATGTGAATAAATATACAAATGTCCACGTGTTACGGACATGTAAAATATTATATATGAGTAACATAGCGGGTGTTTTATAAGAGGAAGGAAATACGTACACTTCGCAAGCACCTGAGTTCATCCCCCGGTTTTGGCGGGGTCCCTGTTGCTCATCTCTTTAGTTTTGTGTTGTGCTGTGCAATTTGTTAGTGTTGTTTGTCTTCTTCCTGTTTTGTGTGTCCAATGTTGCTATTGTCTCTGGATTGTTCATTTGTCATTATCTCTTCGGTTTTCTTTGACGCTTATAAAGCAGTGTATGGTAAAAATAAGTAAGAAGAGTTTGAAGATCCCAAAGGAGTAATCAGAATATGTATATCGAACAGACAACACAATGGCCAACAGAAATGGCACAAAAGCACAAACAACGATGTTCAATACATACATATAAAACTAAAGATCGAGTGACCCGAACCCTACTAAAAACCTGGGGTGAGCTCAGGTGATCCGGAAGAGTAAGCAGTTCCTGCTTCACTAGTGACACCCTTCGTTTTAATCTAGTTTTATATTTAGTCACATCAAACATATGTAACAGTTGTGATCATCAAAGATCAGTCACTGATGAAAACAAAATATATCTACATTTCTCTTCTTCTTCTCTGGTATTAAATACGATAGATTTGATGCAAATACAACTTGAAAATATTGCCTAGTAACAAGCCCCATCAACAACTCATGGTTTGTTGATATTATTTGTTGTTTTTTTTTCACGTAAAGCGACCATTGCCTCTACTTTATATTATAATTGATTACGACACCTACCTTGCTTAGAGTAAACATTTTTACACTTCCTATAATATGGGAAATCCGTTTTAAAATACATCCGTAAGTGTAATTAGACCGTGCAAAAGTAGGTATTTAAATTTAACCCACTTGTATAAAGGGGTTTATTTAAATTTATGTCAAGCATTATAATTAAATTAATGTCGGGGATTATATGCATACACATACAGACATGTGCTATTGAATTGTAATATTGTTATTTATAATATTATCATACTAACCCATGAACCTCTAGGTTACAGTAAAAATAAAGCAGGGAACACGTGGTTTTGACCAGAGGTCATGAACCTCTAGGTCAGGTTAAAAATAAAGCAGGTTACAAGTGGCCTTGGCCAAAGGTCGTATTGATAACAGCATATTAACGCGTAGTTAAATGACCAGTGTCTATTGTATGGTGATTGCCTATGCAATATATATTTTTTATTCTATCTTGAATAGCAATGATCCATGCGTCACATTGTTACCTAAATGATGCATTGACTGTAAAACTGTTGTCATGGTTACAGCAGATATATTGTTCATTTGACGTTATACTACAATCAATAATATACTTAGACTTCCCTCGTCGATAAAACCCCGGGGTGTATATACATTGACTTCCCTCGTCGATAAAACCCCGGGGTATAGATACCTGGACTTCCCTCCTTGATGAAACTCCAGGGTGTATATACCTGAACTTTCCTCGTCGATAAAACCCCGGAGTATAGATACCTGGACTTCCCTCCTTGATGCAAGCCCGGGGTATAGATACCTGGACTTCCCTCCTCGGTAAAACCGGGGTATATATACCTTGACTTCCCTCCTCAATAAAACCCCGGGTATATATACCAGGACTTCCCTCCTTGGTGAAACCCCGGGGTATATATACCTGGACTTCCCTCCTTGATGAAACCCCGATGTCTATATACCTGGACGTCCCTCCTTGATGAAACCCCGGGGTATATACACCTGGACTTCCCACCTCGATGAAAGCACGTGTTTATACACCTGGATTCCCTCCTTGATGAATCCCCGGGGTCTATATACCTGGACTCTCCTCCTCGATTAAACCTCGGGGTATAAATACTTGGACTGCTATCCTCGATAAAACCCCGGGGTATATATACATGGAACCCTCCTCGGTGAAACCCCGGGGATATAAGATTGTTTGTCGTCAGATGGAGCAATACTTAAGCTATAGCTATGATCAGAACAAGTGTACAACATAGTTCTTATGTTTGGTGGAGGTGTTTTTTCAACAGTCGGCATTCCTATGGGTACAAACTGAGTCACTCTTCTCGCCGACTTGTTCCTTTTTTCGTTTGAGGCATACTTCATACAGTAGCTTTTCACTAAATAGTTCTAGGTTTGGTGATTTCGTTGATCGCACCTATTCCATTGAAATAAAGGATACCATCGATACAGTAAGGACAGCTTCATACCTTGACCTACACCTCGACATTGACAGTGAGGGCCGGTTGAGAACGACACTTCAAGACAAAGGAGATGAGTTTAATGTTTTCATTGTAAACTTTCCATTTATTTGTAGCAACATTCCAGCAGTACCTGTATATGGAATATTTATTTCTCAGTTGATCCGATATTCAAGAGTGAGTGGTTCCTATCAGGATTGTCTTGATAGAGGATTGCTGCTAACAATGAACCTACTGATCCACAAGTTCCTACTGGTTAAGATGAAGTCATCATTTCGAATGTTTTACGGTCACCACCATGACTTGGTTAATTGTTACGGAATATCTGTGTAACAAACAACCACGAACATGTTCCACTTATCGAAAGGACTACCCGGTTCTTTCTTCATTCATAACTTATCACCCGGTTTGCGACTAGACTAAATCGACGGGTGCCACTAGTGGAGTAGAATCTACCTACCCATCCGGAGCATCTGAGTTCATTCCCGGTTTTAGTGGGGTACATGTTGCTCGATCTTTATTTTTCTATGTAGTGTTTTGTAGATCGTTGTTTGTCCTTTTGTCCTTTTCCTTTTGCCAATGTGTTGTCTGTTCTTCGATTTACGGAATTTGATTACCCTTTTGTTATATTCAAACCCTTGTGTGAAACATAATAAATGTTGGAGTTGCGTTGGCCAAATGTTTTCATTGCCACATGAGTAAAAGAAGACATAGGTATGGGTTTGAAATCGATGCCTTGTAGTGAGTCACAAACCATACATGTCCCACACAAATTGCGAACACTGCCAATACAGAGGAATAAGTGTAATAACAAAAGTACCGAACACCGAGCAATCTTCCAAAAGGAAAGGCAACACTCATCAATCAACAAACAGTCAAAATCAGTCAACAACCGGAAAACTGGGAAAACCGCAATGGCCCTGACTTGGTACAGGCATTTTTAAAGAAATGGTGGCTTGAATCAGATTTTACAATAAGACATCATGAACAACACTCTCAACTCATTCTAAGTTCAAGTTTTCAAACTTAATGCACCCAACGCATTTCTGGATTAACTTTCATCAAGTACGTTTAATGGTCTGTTTCACCACCCCGGTATCTCTTCTGTGGATTTATACGAAAAACGTTTAGAAGTGATTTGCAACAGGCGTGTGGTACTTCTATGTATATTGCAGTTTCCCCTGACAACCACGATATGACTGATATATTGTTTGTGATACTACGTCAACCACCCCCAACACAGATCCTCAATAACATATAACATAATCCCTGACAACCACGATATGACTGATATATTGTTTGTGATACTACATCAACCACCCTCAACACAGATCCTCAATAACATCTTCAGCTACCAGTAAATTATATCTGTCGTAGTGATAAAAACTTATGTAAATATAAAAACTTATGTAAATATGTAAGTGACACATAAGTCAGAAAGTAAAAGTTAACACAGAAATCAGGTACTACATAATATAATCATATGATTATATCTACATGTCAAATAAAGAAGAAATAATCCACCAGGGTTCTCACAGTGTGGGCGTTCAATAGTTTGTAAATGATTAAAGTCTACATTACGCTTACTTACACATTCTCATATTGAGATAACAATTAAACGCACCTGCTTATTTATATATATAACCTTAACCGAGTTTGTCTGTCCTATTTAAGACTGAATCGATACCTCTGCTGGTAGACTGTTTGTCCCCGGGGGTATCATCCGCCCAGTAGTCAAGTGTTTCTGCACTGACATGGTTTATTAGATATATTCATTATTGTAATTTACAGTTCCTAAAATAATGTAATAATTATCAAAACTATGGTTCTCCTCTTTCAGCCACATGTGAGAAGAGTTTGGAGATACTGATGGGGTAATCAGAAACCGTAAATAGAAGAAGGACAGACAATATAATGGCCAACAGAAAAAGGACAAAGGACAAACAAAGATCTACAAAATACAACACAGAATCGAGGAACACGATCCTCGACACAGAATGTTATAATTAATCCATCAGAATCTATATATGAGATAGAGATTAAAAGTGTTGGATTTAGTTATTGGTAAATGTTGATAGATAGAGGGGGTTGTCCCTACAGGAGCAGGAAACTGATCATCCTTACCTGAGTATCAGAGTTCAGTCGTGGTTTTTTTGTGGGTTGCGTGTTTAGTTTTCTGTGTATTTGTAGGTAGATCAGTGTTTGTCCTTTTTTTCTTTGTCAATTGTATTTGTCTATCCTCTACGGCTTCAGATTATCCTCGTTGCATCTTCAACTTTTCTTGTCGTTGACTCGATATGCTAATAGACTTACTTTCTACCAATACTTAATTATTATCAATGTAATTGGTTGTAGTGTCACTTGGGGAATTGTTATATCATAAGACATATCACATCGTCATTCTGGTCTTGGCTTTTGTTGTTCAGACTTTACTACGTTATCGTTTCAGACGTTGCGTAGGGAAAATGTTAATCTGGTAGAATGTTCCCACTCATCCACCATCATTACAAGAGTTACTCCCCTCTTTGTGAAGAATGGCTGTATTTTTAGCAATACTGAATTCGTGTCACTTTGGATATTTCTACAACCAGTGAACATAGTTTTTCTGAAATGGTTGGACTCCACATTTGTGAAACGTTGTATTTCTATACTCATGAATTGTTACACTGATCCAACTCATATAGTGAAAATGATCAATGGAAGATTACCGACTTTTAGTAATTACTTTGTTTATTGCAAAGTGTTTCAAGATCAGAATGTTCTGATTATGTAACTTGTTATCTCAATCGAGTGTGCAACGCCCTCTGTTATTTATGAATAACTGTTTTTCTTCAAGATCGAGGTTATATATATATAACTATTACATAACTGATAACAATGTATTTGTACAGGGATTTAAATCTAATAAAAACTACGTAAATAACTAATTTATACATTGAACAAGCCTTCTCCCTTGTGGTATATAAACAGAGTTTGTCAGTGGCGTAGCTAGGCACTAAATGAAGTGGATGCTTTAGAGATAAGAAGTTCGGCCGGGGGTCTGGGGACCATACATAGATCGTCATACAGTATTGGCTTTTGTCCATTGCATATAACACAATATAGTAATACAGTAACTGTCTCTGGTTGAGCCAATGTTATCTTGAGGTATATCTTGTCTCTGTCCTGTCTTACGTTTATTTATTATAAGAAAGCTGTTCGCCCTGTTATCTGTCTGTATCTGTAATGTTACGTCATATGATCCCTGCTGGGCTATGATATGACGGATGGAGAGCGACTTAGTCGCGATGTACCGCTAGCGCGGACTTGAAACTTTTGAATTTCTCTGCAGACACAGTGTTTTCGTCCAGATGGTTCCAATCAACAGTTGTCTGTGAATGTTTATATTGATAGGTTCTACTCGGAGGGATCGCTATACATTTACTGTTGTTTCATACCGAGGAAGTCACTATATTGGTAGTTACACAGTTGTCAAATTTGTTTTGCTCTGATTTGACGTTTTGGTTTCTGGTCATTTACAAATTGGTCCGGTGGCATTGATGGTACCTGCCCTTCAACCACTTTATAAAAGAAGATCAGGCGTTATTTCTGTCTTCTGGACTGTGAGGTTGGTAAGCTTAGCTCATTTAGCATTTTAGTCATGCATCCTTCTTCCCTGTTTTTGTAATCTTTGGTTGTGAACCTGGCTCCTCTTCTTTGAATACTCTCCTGTTTTGTTAATTCCTGTTTTGTATATGAATCACATATGACTGATCCATATTCCATAATTGATCTTAATAGGGCAATATATGCGGTTATTCTGCATTCTATATGACAGTGTTGTAGATTTCTCCTGAAGATTCCAAGTGTAGAACTGGCTTTTATTTACAGGTGTTGTTTATATGTTCCTTCCATTTGAGGTCTTCTGCTATTTGTAGTCCTAGGTAGGGGTTTGATAGTACTTGTTCCAGGATTTGGTTGTTTAATGTATAGGAGTGGTGGCTCTTCTTCTTCATTCTTAGAATGTAACACTTTTTGGCATTCACACCCATTCCCCAGTCTGATGCCCATTTTTCGAGGCGTTTTAGGTAGTTTTGTAGAGTGGTATGGTCATTTTCGTTGTTAATTTCTCGATACAAAAGGCAGTCTGCGAATAGTCTCACTGATGATTTGACAGAGTTTGGTAGGTTATTTATGTGGGACAGGAAAAGTATCGGTCCCAATACTGTTCCCTGTGGTACCCTGGTGTCAATTGTGGCCTCGTCAGAGTATTCGCCTTCATGTGCCTCTCGCATCTTCCTTTCTGTCAGGAAGGATGTGAGCCATGTGTGGAGTTGTCCTCTTATTCCATATTGATCTATTTTATGGAGGAGCCTGTCGTCGTGGACTGTGTCGAAGGCTTTAGAGAAGTCTATGATTCCTACGTCTACTTGTTTCTCTCTTATTCCATACTAATCTATTTTATGGAGGAGCCTGTCGTCGTGAACTGTGTCGAAGGCTTTCAAGAAGTCTAGATTCCTATGTCTACTTGTTCCCCTTGGTCGAATAATTACAGCATGTCGAGTATGGGAACTACAAGTTGCGTTTCGCAGGAGTAACCCGACCTGAACCCATGGTTTAGTGATGTTAAGACGTTGTGCTTCTCTAAATGTTTCATCATGTGTCCGCATATTATGTGTTCTAGTAGCTTGTATGGTACTGATGTGAGCGATATTGGTCTATACTTTTCTGCAGCGTGTTCATCGCCTTTACTTGAATATACAGGATACATTTGCTTTTAGCCAGTCATTTGGAAATTTACCATGGTCTATTGGCCGTTGGAATATGATGGTTAATGCGGGGGCCAGGTGGTCTGCACATTGTTTTAGGACTTTATTTGGTATGTTGTCTGGACCCGATGCCTTGGAGGGGTTTATATTCCCCTGGAGTATTGCTACTCCATCTTGTGTGATTGTGATATTTGGAATGGTTTGTTGGACTCTTCTGTGTGTTTTAGGCATTTTGTTGACTTACGAACATTGTTTAATTAGGATCTGTGCTTTCTCTTTTCGGTTATTTATAGGGTGTCCTCGTTCTTTTAGTGGAGTTTCTCCGATGTTGTCCTGTTTCCTAGATTTAATGTACTTCCAAAGGGGTTTCGTATTGTTTTTCTCCATCCCCTCTAGAATAGCACAGTTTATATAATTCCATTCTGCTTTCCTTATTTGTCGTTTACATTCTTTTTGGTAGTGTTTCTAGTTTGACCAATTCTTAGTTCTTTTTGCTTGGTTGTATAGGCTCTGAACTTTCCTCAGCATTTTCTTTTTTTTTGTGGTTGAACCATGGTAGTCTGTTATTTGATTTGATGATTTTGGATAAAATGTGTTTATCAAAGCATTTGAAGAGATGTTGTATAAACGTATTCCAGATGTCGTTTATGTTGGATCTACTGTCTGCCATTTCTTGAATATTTATTCCTCATTTACTTGTTCCCAATCTGCTCTTACCCATATGTAAGATTTCCTAGGGTTGGTGTTTTGGTAGTAAGGCGTGGTGTCTATATCCGTGACTACCATTGCATGGTCTGAGATCCCTGGTATATTTGTCGAAGTTTTGGCTAGAGTTGGGTTTGTGGTGAATATCAGGCCAATTAGACTATTCTCCCTTGTTGGTTCCTCATGCAGTTGAGTGAGTCCAGATTGAGAAGTGATATATATCAGCATTCGTTGAACCTCTTTGTCACTTGCCTCATGTTTTAATGAAAGTATTTCCCATTGGAGATATCTGGGCAGTTAAAGTACCCTGCTATTATTATGTTGTTATTGTTGTTTTCTTCTGTGATGATTTTTAGTGATTTTCTAATTCCTCCATGTCTTTATTGTTTCTATGTGGCATGTAGAATACACCAATTAGTAGATCTTTGGAGTCTTTAAGTTTGATTTTGCCCCATTCGAGTTCGCATTTTCTAACGTACTGGAGTTGTTCAGTTACTATGATGTTGTTTTGTATTGATATGAAGAATCCGCTTCCAAATGTCCCTCTGTCGTTCATATAAGCTGTATAGTTATCGGGGAATACTTCTGCTGATTTGATTGCATCTTTGTTTGGATTTTCCCCTGGTTTAACCCCTTTCAGCCAGGATTCTGTTCCGATTACTATCTCTGGCTTGGCGTAGTTGATGGTTGCTTTTAGTTGTGATGTTTTGTCTTTAATACTTCTGCAGTTTACAGTTAGAATTCGTGGGTTTCTTTTGGGTGGTATATGTGAGAGTTGGCATTTTACCCAAATGTGGAAAGGGCTCGGGTGGCTCAATGAGTTAGGTAGTTGGATTACCTAACTCATACAAGCATATCACTAATACGGCGTGGGTTCGCGCCCGGCTTTGTAAATTACAAAAAGGGTGCACTCCACTTGCAACCGCAAGTGATAAAGTTTACCAGTTGCTTGCCCATGGTCGGTGGTTCTCTCCGGGTACTCCGGGCTTCTTCCACCACTAAAACTTGTCACCATGATATAGCTGAAATATTGCTGAAAGTGGCGTTAAATACCAAAAATCAATCAATCAATAAAATGTGGGCAACCCTTGCATGTCTGTATCAGGAGATGTTTGGGCTCATAAAACTAGTTAAATCCTGTCATTTATTGAAGCACCAGTACCAAGCATTGAAAGTGAGTGGCCATGTATAAGTGTACTAGGCGTATCGATTTTGCGTCATTCTAGTTTTTTTTCTTCATTTTATTCCACATCAACATCCGGGTTCTTAAATCTGTATAAGAAGAGTTTAAAGATACCAAATCAGAAACCGTATATCGAAGAAGAACAGGCAACACAATGGCCAAAAGAAAAAGTACAAAAGGACAAACAACGATCGACAAAACATACATATAAAACTAAAGATTGAGTAACACGAACCCCACTAAACACCGGGGTGATCTCAGGTACTCCGGAAGTATAGACAGTTTCTGCTCCACTAGTGGCACCTGTCATGTTAATCTAGTTACAAACCCGGTAATAAATGATCATTAAAACTACTTTTATTATGCCGATGTTTTTCATGACAATATAAAATTTTCTTTGACCAAAAGAGTACTATTTTTGACATCAATTCGGTAAATATAGATTATAACATGAGCATTTCCATATCGGTCCCGGTATCATCCCGAGACTTTCATATCAGCCCAAGGCGAAAGTCGCAGGCTGATATGGGTCGAGGGGTGATACCAGGACCTATATGGAAAAGGCTATGTTATAATCTGTTTATCACATATTTAACCATGACTGAAATAAATAAATTGTAAATGAATTTATGTGTATTCATCAACATAACAACAAAATAAATAACGTGTAAAAATCAACAAAATAATTCACCGTATTTATCACAGGTATTGAACATAACTTTTCAATAATTATAAATCAGACTTCCAATTCATATCATTTGTGTAAAAAAAAAATTATTGTCACATTTCCATGGATATTTGAGTATGCGAATTGTGTTATTTTGGAGTTGGGCAAAATGGGAGCCAAAACGATAGCGGCTTGCTTATTAGGGTTATTATTAGTAACCGTTGACTGGACAGAGTTATTACTGATGAAAATTAGAGTAACTGTTTTATCTTCAGTTCTCAATAGTCGATACGATGGCGTAAATATTTACATTCGCCATCACTAAGATATACATCTACTGTTGGAAGCTTGGATACATTTCAATGAATCGGATTCGTAATCCTGTTTGAATTTCGTGCGCGCTGAAAAAAAAATATTGCCAGGTGCATGTACATTTCATCGACTCCAATATATTCAGGATTACGGTGTTCTCCCACTGTTGATAACGAATCCTTGAATATCCTTATGTTACTCTCAGTTTTACGTTTTGTATTGATATTTTTCATCTCCGTTTTATCGGGGTTTTTTTTATGATGTTTGCTTACGTGTCACAATGACGTCATCGACGCAGGGCACAATAACCGGTTATTAGCCCCGGGCACTGATATGGATCGGGAACGTCTTCGTTTATCACACATGCAAAACGGTAAGAATAACGTACACATATGTGATAAATTAAAATATCGTTTCAACACAGAATTAATATACTGTTAATGAAAAAGGACTACAAAATATCCGCTGGACCACGGACACTTTGTGGACATCGGTCTCTGAAATATGTACAAATGAGTCCATATATAGAGGTTTTACTATGGTTTTATTCTAATATAGACAGACACATTATTTATTTAAGAAATAAATCATGGAACCCAGAATGTCTTTTGAGTTTTAACATGGATTGGCGGATATTAGTATTTTATCCCGAGCCAGAGGCGAGGGATAAATTTTACTTACATCCCCCAACCCATNACGCAGGGCACAATAACCGGTTATTTGCCCCGGGCACTGATATGGATCGGGAACGTCTTCGTTTATCACACATGCAAAACGGTACGAATAACGTACAAATATGTGATAAATTAAAATATCGTTTCAACACAGAATTAATATACTGTTAATGAAAAAGGACTACAAAATATCCGCTGGACCACGGACACTTATCAATTTTACTTACATCCCCCAACCCATGTTAAAACTGAAAACACATTCTGGCTTCCATGAATTATTTCGATTTTGATATGTCTAAGACTACAAGTGCTTTGATTGGAAGACAGTTATTTATATTTACGTTTCCGCACAATGTCGCACACAATTTATGCTGCCAAATTCGAGCAGATGACAATTCATCAACATGTACATTTACGACGGGAAAGTCAGTCACATGAATCGGTGCATGTGCTAATGAGATTATACCCAGTCGATAAATCGCTCGTTTGTTTACAAAGCGTAAAAGGACGTCATGGAAGAATTGTTCATATATTGATGATGGGGATATATACATCAATAAATGCATAAGACACAAATATCAGACTCTAAGTTATATCAGATTTCAATAAATCTGACTATTAATGGTTTGTAAGTGATTTAACTGAATAATTAAATTGATATAGTCGTTTATATAGCAGTTTAAATTACTTGAACTCTCCTGGGGTGTCGGTATGAGAAAAATAATTTATGACTAATCATTGTATGCACTGAAATGAAAAACACAGGATGCCACATCTTCTGAACAGTTCCGAAATCTATTCCAAAACTCCACCCTCATGACAACTATCCATATCAGCAACCTGATGATGCACTCACATCTCTGTGGCTTTGAACCCTGCTAACCTTTACAGGTATCCAGCAATGTCAATGAGGGAATGAGCAATTTTGTCAGTTGCATACATTTGATGACATGATGATGTCCGCTTTGTTCTAGACCAACCCGCTTGTTTGAATCTTCATACTGCTAGCTCACTGAAATAACCATCCGCGGGTAGACATGGCGCTCCACTTGGACACATTATTCTGATTCCGAACCAATCAGTCTTTCATCCAAATCCTTAATGCTTCGTGTTTAACAGAGAAGCAACAAATACCAATTTGAATATTTTTTGGTTTGAACTATCCGAGTCTCAAACCCACGATCCATCGCACGTGAGGTGAGCACACATATGCGGTTTCCATTTCATGATTCGATATAACGGCCCGCAACAACGAATGACCAATCGGAGATATCATATTACAAATTCTAGATCTTCACAACTTTTAAATGTACCTTCATAGCTTTTATATATTACTAATAAAATGAAAAACAAGAATACAACACGGTCGGAAAAATTCCGGAATTATATATCAAAACCGTAGGAAGATGCGAAATCGATACCCCTAACACACAAATAGATGACCGATCACTAACGAAGACATCAAATTTAATATTCAATTCCATGACATTATGAGTTTTTAATTTCTTTTCATCACATTGATTAGTAATAGATATATAGTATAACATATATGTCTTGCCTTTCTAATGAAGCTGAAATATCAAATGTTATACCATAGTATATAGGAGTGACTTATTTGGTTTTTTTTTATTTTGATTTTCTATTGGCCAAGTAAGATTATACTATGATGATAGGAAACATTATAATGCTGTAAGATACATTAAATATATTTTCTTGCTAAGAGCTCCACGTAAGCTATTTTTCATGACACATTGTTTAATGTCAATACACCATTCGTAAACCAGCTTTGAACACAACAATAGGTGTACGTACTATCATCTGAGTCGTGGATTTTATAGATCTGTGTTGGTAATACAAACGTAAATAACAATTCTAGCGCGCACTACGCACCTCTGGAACAACCTTCACCTGGTAAGTAATGTAACTGATTTACATTTACATTTATATGTAGCAACATTCCAGTACTACCTGCATACGGAGTATATATCTGTCAGCTGATGCGATATTCTAGATCTTGTTGTTCCTATCTTGATGACAAGGAGAGAAGGTTGCTACTACCAAAAACCGTTGCAAAAAAAAAAAAAAAAAAAAAAATCCCCGACCGCAGCATCAACTTCCAGTTCAACAAGGGAGTGGTCATTGGTGGACCTTTGTAAGGAAACATTTCATGAGGGTATCATCTATCTCCCTTTCAACAAAGGCATGATCGTTGTTGGACCGTTGCTAAGAAGCATTTCCCGACTGCATCCATCCCCATTTCAACAATGGAGTGGTCGTTGATGGACTGTTGCAAGGAAACTTTTCCGGAGCGTTTCCATTTTGCTAAAAGAGTGTGATAGTTAGGGAACCGTTACAAGGACACATTTTCCGAACTTATCCTCTCTCCCCTTTCAACAAGGGGGTGGTCGTTAGGGAATCGTTGAAAGAAAGCTTTTCCCCAAGCATATTATATGTCCAAATTCAACAAGGGAGTGGTTGTGCATTGAAAATTGGAAGGAAACATTTCACTTATTGATTTAGGTTGACCGATTTCATCCCTTTGGATTTCGTTAAATGTATGTGGGTTTCAAATATTTTGGCTTTGAGCGTACCTACTGAAAGTTGTTCTAGAAACACGTCGTGCGCACTAAATTTAGATATCTATGTTATTATTTTGACAATTAATCATTCCATTCATCCCAGAAAGTGCCATTACTAAGCAAAGAAATGCTAAAGTTAATGACAACAATGTATTTATGTCCGACTCTTATTTGATGATAAGTAGTTGTTTGATGCATAATTAATCAATTGCTATGGTTTGGTATCGAGGCGGTCACCGTTATTGGTGGAGGAAACCGGAGTACTTGGAGAAAACCACCGACCTACCGCAATTCATTGGAAAACTTTATCATATAATGTTGTATCGAGTACACTTCGATTAACTCACAACGTTAGTGGTGACAGGCACTGATTGCATTTGTAGTTATAAATCCAACTACCATACGATCACGAGCACGACAGCCCCTTTAATTTTTATGTGCAATAATTCTTTAAAAATGCATGATAATTGTTACTTGTCACTTGTTGTAGAGAACGTCACAAAAAATAATTCCAAAATTTAAACAAAAGTTGTTACGGCTACTGGACCAGATAAAATACATCCACGGCTTCTCACCAATGACTGTAAATTTATATAGAAATTAAACGCAGCTAATAGTCAGGTCCAATTTGTTGAAAAGGTAGAATCTAGCGGCATTTTATTATTATTTGGTCCAACATAGTTTTTTTTATCCTAATTTGGGTAGGAGGAATTCAAAGAAATATGTTGGCCATTCGTAAAAGGTCATTCAGGGGTCGAAAATTGCAAATTAAGATGGCACCCCTAAAATCGCGAATATTTTCGATCGATAATAATTCAGAATGGCTCAAATTTTCTTTTATACATTGAAATCGGTATAGATCTACTGGTATAGCATGAATATGTTTAAATACAACAGAATTGTAACTTTAATATATATAAACATTGTTTGCGCATGCGTAAATCACTATTTCGTGCGTTTTTGTCTGTAACTAAATCCTCGAATTAACACATTGCTCATGTTTACCCTGATGACATTTACAGAGGTCTGTGCATGGTAATTTGGCTTTTTTACAGCTACATCGTAACGTTATACAACCAGTGGATCACTGACACGATATCATTTCAAGACATGCTTGTGGGATCGGATCAAGTGTCATAAGAAGTGGTATTAAACGATCACCATCAAAGCTCCAACCCATGGTTATAGGAGAAGGCAAAACTGGCTTGACAACATTCGCTTGTTTCCACACACTTGCTTGAAAGTGAGCTCTCTCAATGTGCAATTTCAACGCATCATTAGTAGGGGAAAGACTTTCTGGACTCTTCGATTTTCCAAACATCAGATCCGGAGCTTCATCAGATGTATCGGTCACTTGATTGTAAAGTTTGCATATGAAAGCCTCGGCTAATTTGATCTTCTCGTCAGTTAGTTCTGTTTCTCCAATTCCTGCAAGAAGATTGGCATCTTTCTGATAAACCTTATACGTCTTTTTCTTCGAAATCCCATAGAAGAAGGACGTAATATCACACCCGGTAATTGAGTGAAATGCCAATAAATTTTGGGCCATACGTCTTGTAGGCAAATTCGTCTCTAAAACGGAGTGTATTGGTATAATCCTTGTGCTTTTAGACGTTTCTGCCATCGTGACCATATCTTGATATCCATTCCGTAAGCATGATGCAGTAAAAGCAAAAAGACATCGGTATCGGTTGCAGATACAGCGATAGATCGGCAATTAGATACATTTTTACAATGAAGCATGTGGATAATCATGCCCGTGTTCCTGATTTTATAGGCTGTGTACGATATCGATCAAAAACAACATCAATTCGTCTAAATCTAACACATTTTCTTAGCACGACTCCCACACACATCTCTGCATATTCACCAAATGTCCTCAAATCCTGCAAATCAATGCAGCTCTATCATTAGAGTTTATTAGACCATTAGTATCTACGTTTTTCAACAAGATGTATAATAGCAACGATTCATTCCCTAATCTAAGAGACCCGTTTGTCTCCGCAATAGCTATTGGAACTGGCATAAGTTCACGCCTAATTATTTCTGACATGTTGACCTCTCTTCGACTTCAAAGGCGGTTACTATTCTATGTAATGTATTCACAATCTTCCCCTTTTCAGATGGGTTTGAACTTGTGTGAATTTTATACAAGGATGCCATTGTTGGTGGATTGTTTTTGCTGATGGGAGTCCGAAGTGGGATTTTGGGTGATTGCTCCTCATCCTTTAACACAAGCCGATCTTTAACAAAATCTTCTAGCTGCTTCTGTCCAGTCTTTCTAGCGTTCAGGAGAGATTCTTTGATCACATCTGTGGCTTTATCCTTGGTGGATATGTTTAATAAATGCTCCGACTCATTCGTAAAATTAAGCATTCCAAAATTCGTCTTTTGGATCATAATTGACATAGTAAGCCCTTCATTTTCCTCCAACGGAGTTGGTCCTTGGTAATGAAGTTCTCCCAAAACATGTTGCGAGTATGTACGAGTAATCAACAGGGTTTCCTTTTCAAAAATCGACCGATGAAGTGGGCGTAAAAATTGATATTTGTCACTGAGTCTGTTTTGTAAGTATTCTTTAAATGTTGTTCTGCGGGAGATAAATGACTGAGGGATATCTCCGTTGGTCTGTGCTACTAGTGAGCAATATCTTTCCCAAACATCAGACAGTTGGAGTATTTGATTTTTAGAGGCAGTATATCCAAGTTCTTGAACTAAAAGAATCATTGCAAGATCTATTGTTTCACATTCCTTTTTCGTTTTCTGTGTATCATATTTGAATGCATTGAGGCATTTGCTATGATATTTCCCTTCTGCAGCTATTAAATCGTTAATCCCTGCTAAGCGTAAACGCATAGTGTTTTCCAATTTTGAATCTTGCAAGGTCTTATTGCTGACAGAAAACGTTGAAATATTGAACAACTTATCTTTGTTGGAAGTCTGACAAAAAATGAATAGATTCCAATCGATTGGTTTTACAGATCTTCTACTCGAGTATTTGGACGTCGACGGAGTCATCGAATCCGAACATGTAACTCCATGTTCCTGCGTTGGCGATTCAACATCTGCCTTTTGCCCTTCAGCTCTGGCTTCAAAGGTTTTGATTTGTTTCTGATGAGTGAACTCAGAATAACATTTTCTATGGTAAAAGACTTCGTCCAATGTATGAAGCTTTTCTAGTCGATGAATAGCCTCATAATATCGTATGCCTCTTATCTTTTGTCTTTGAGAGGCACGTTCTTTCAGGGTCTGAATTCCCCTTTGCTTTTTATGTTCTAGTGCATCTGTTTTATTTTCCTGACAAATAACACACTTGTTAACATCGTATTGACCAGAAAAAGATCGTTTTCTAATATTTAAGCCTATATCCATTTTGAACTATCGATGGTTTTAGCATGTGCTTAGAAACTGTCGACTAAAGCAAATATATAGAAAGCATCAATAATTTTTTCGAGTATTAGGTAATCTTGATCTTTATACTTTTCAAAAAATATTAGAATTAAATAGCAATGCATGTCAATTGTCATTTCACTAATAGGGTTTTGGATCCGAATCATAGGGAATGCATTAGAACGGGTTATTACCCTACTGATGGGTGATACAATAGATACTAGCCCCTGACACCGCCACCCCCCCTCGAGGGGGGTGATACCATGTGATATAGACAAAAAAAAGAGCTGATACCTAAAATATAGCTTTATTCCAACATTCCTACTCTCATAGGGTCCATTAATGAACAGTGCTGAATATGGTTTGTTCTCAAATGTTGTTTGTTGGGTAGTCATTTTGTCCGCCATTTTGTGACGTTAAACGACATTTTTCGAATGGCAAACATAAATTTTTGGATTCAGCGATCCTGAAATAGGGTAAAAAGGTATGTTGGACTAAATACTAATAAAATGCCGCTAGTCTCTTTAAACGACGACTTTTTCAAAAATCCGACCTGACTATAATGTAAAATGTCGTTCTTTAAGAATGACTCGTTTACAGTAGCGTATCGCCATATTTCGCTTTAAATATGGTGTAAGAGATTCACCAGCTTACTCTATCATTGTCCTGCTTTCTATATCTTTCTTCACAACTAACTTATTTCATTTATATTCAATAAATAGAAAAGTTGGTATCCCAATAACATTATAGGAAACGAGAGATAACTCTTTATTATTTTAATTACTTGTTCATAAAAATAAAATAGAGTCCGTATCAGTCAATACATAATGAAGATAAATGATAACAGGTTGTACTATAGACAGGAGCTGGATCTCTAACGTCACATGTCGTCCACTTTTTTGTCTTTGTTTATTTTTGTTGTTCGATTGTTTGAGGTCAGAGGTTTTTGGTCGATTTGTTTGATAATGATAGCTATCACTGTTTAGGTTTTCAAAAAGTGTACCTTTATACATTATTTTTACATTTAAGAATTGAATGCATTCTTTTGAAGTTTCATTGGGGTATGAAAGCGTTGACCGAAGTACATTTTCAATGAAGCGCGGTACCAATGAAACTTCAAAAGAATGCATTCAATTCTTATAATTATATTTAAATCACACCAAAATTTAATATAGTTGATTTTTTCGTTGTGAATTTATTAGTGTTAGATTATTTGCTGTTGGAAATGACTACGCCATTGATTGTTTACATCTGACGTCGTTATGGAGGAAAGTGCAAGTTCGGGTTTGAGTTTCATTGGGATATGAAACATCTCTTTTATAATCATGTGACCACTTCATAGCCAATCATATTGTAACATTTCAATGAAAAACGGAAGCAATGTAATTATATAGTGTTAAAATAATTATTTTTTCATAGCAATATATTTAAAAGTAATGATATTTAGACCGAATAATTTAACAAAATATTGTATCAAAACGATCGAAATCTACCATTTTTGCACTCACTAAGTAATAAGTAAAATCACAATTTCAAAAGTTTGAACTGAAAAATTTAATAAACTTTTACATTTTTAGTGTCTTAGATAAAATCATCTAGTACTTACCCTCATTTGCCATAATATTTAGGGACTTCGTTAAGAAGCTTTCTGTCCTTCTTTCAACCTCACTAATAAATAATCTGAAAAGGAAAATAAAAGTTGATTGATCCGATTTGTTCAGTTATCTTGTCAGGAATATACTGTATTATACACATACGTTTGCATTCGTCCTGTACCCAATGTCGCCAGTTTCTCTGGACTGTCCATTCTTGATTTATTCTTCGGTTTTCTCTAACGTATTTTTGTCCTGTGTCTCGTGTGCTCGATGTTGCCAGTATCTCTGGATTGTCCATTCTTGATTGATCCTTCGGTTATTAGTAAAGTTATTTTTAAACTGTTCACACAGTCTGGTATTTTTTTAATTTTTTACTTTATGTGTCTTCAATGTTGTATATTGACTACTGAGATATTTTACAAGCAGACATTTATATGAATATCAATGCGTTGAATCACTGATTGTATGCAATACACGTTAGAGAAAGCCAAATGGACAATAAATAATGGGCAATTCAGAGACATTGACAACATTTGCAACACAAGACATATGACAAATTAACGTTAGAGAAAACCGAAGGGTTAATCAAGAATGGACATTCAAGAGACACTGACAACGTTGGTCACGCAAGACACACGAAAAATAAACGTTAGAGAAAACCAAAGGGGTAATCACAAATGAACAATCAAGAGACATTGACAACACTAGGCACACAAGACACAGGACAAAGACAAACAAAACACAACACAGAAAACTAAAGAGATGAGCAACACGAACCTCACCAAAAACAAGGGGTGAACCCAGGAGTTCTCGAAGGGTAAGCAATTCCTGCCTCTTATAAGGCATCCGCCATTGTTCTCATAATTTATAGTCAATACGTGTTGGACACCACGGAAGCAAACATATTTAAGACATAAGCCCTCGTACAAACAACTAGGGATAAAGATGAACTGAACATCGTGTTTAGGTGGAAATCGTAAAGGACAACACAACACGGAACTAAAACATACAATAGGACAACACAGAAAAGATAGAAGATGAGCAACACGGATCACATAAAAACGAGGGGGATGGGGGATGAACTCGGGTGCCTGCTTTTTATATGCCAAAATACCCAATAGAAAATTAGCGAAACAGAGGCCGCTCACTTTCCTGTCTTGATACTGTAAGAAAAAAAAACCATGGACTTATACTAGTTTTTCAGGCAAAATCTCCCCCAGTGAGATAATTGAGAAATACGAACCCCAACGAAAGATTAAGCAGTTCCTGCTCCAAATGTGGCACCCGTCATATTACTCGGTTGGCAAACCCGGTGATAAGTCAGGAAAGTCCAAAGGAATTGCTTGTGTTTACGACAAACGAAGCACATTTGTGAGACAGATATTCAGTAACGATTAACCAAGTGAAAATAGGTTTTCGGGAGTGTGTGTAAAATTTGGTCTGGTCATGAATGTATCCGAGATATTGTTACTAATATACAATTGCATAGTATGTATTGTAATTTTTTTTTTCATTATATAATTTAATTTCAGATACTTCACAGAATGTAAAGCAACACTATTAATGATGAAAGCCATTTTGTATTTTGCCATTTGGGTTATGAGGTTTCTGCAGTCTTTCAACGTGTTATGCCTATACCCACTAGACATAGCAAATATTACATGTGAAGAGACTATTGATATAATAATTGATTGTACGGGTCAAGGTCTTCCATATGTTCAAGCATTTCAAGAGAACAGTAGTCACACGGCAGTGTAAGTTGTTCCAAAGTATTGTCTGGACATTGATGAATGTCGCCAGAGCTCAAATCCGCAAAGTTGTTCAGCGCGTCCACAGATGCCGGATAGGGGGTGGGGACTCGCGATGGGGTAGTCGGGTTATAATATAGAAAGCCTGAACATGGACCACAGTGATAGGAGAATGTCACTCTTGTATACTAAATACATCTTTTGTAGGTTTAGAAAAAGGGTAGTATGGGCATTATAGCCGCTACGAAATGAAATATTATTGAAAGTGGCGTTAAACAGCACACACCTAAAACCAAACCGCTACAAAAAGAACCAATATTTTCAACTTGTAAATTTCCATTTTATTCCAGGAAACTTTACCTTGGACATGTTCAATGCTATGCTTTATGACTTTAGTCTTTACTCTATGTTTTATACTAATTAACCTTTGTTTATTTCAGAGCTCTTAGTGAGAACCATCTGACCAACCTGGATCCAGGCATATTCGATGGTTTGATCAAACTGACAATCTTGTAAGTATAAGATATACAATTACAAAACATTAGATTGTCTTTGTGTTATCACAGTCTTTTTATTATGTAAGCTGTCGGATAACACAGGAATACCTTACAATCTGGATATGATAAAACCGCATCGTGTATATTAATTTGTAAATTTACTTTGTCTCTTATGTAGTAGCTTTGTGACATGGAGCAGACAACAACCGTTCTACTTCATTACTCTGCGATGGAGAGTTCCTTAAAGGGAAGTAATTTCCAGTTTCCAGTAATTAAAACGTAGATATCGAATTTAGCGCGCATGACACGTTTCTGGAACAGGCTTCATTAAGTAGACCCATAATCAAAGGATGGGAAAGCCAAATAATTTTAAAGTCTTTAGGAGCAAGTAAACCAAAAGGCCTACAGGATAGCCCAAATCAGTAAATGTCTGAAGGGAATTCTGTTATGTTGTTCCTTATTATTGTTATAATATAACCCGGTGTGACAATTTTATAACTCGATTGTTTTATATACACATATATGTCTTAGTTCTTTGAAGATTAATTTATAAAATTGGTTGACGCCATGATATAGCTGAAGTATTGTTAAAGTTTGCGTTAAAAGTGATTCAATCAATCAATATTCATATCATAATGATAACTGCTATACCACTCATGTGACATAAATGAGCAATATATATTTTTCACATTGATATATCACCGCATCGGTTGTGTAATGATTAGCGTGCTCGCCTCGAGTGTGGTAGATCGTGAGTTCGAACCCTGGTCGGGTCATACCAAATACTATAAACTTGGTATTTGTTGTTTCTCCGCTAAGATCGCAGCATTAAGGAGAAAGAGCAAAGACTGGTTGGCTTAGAATCAGAATAATGTGTCGGAGTGGAGCGACATGTTTACCCACGGACTGTTGTTTCAGTGAGGTAGCACTGTGAAATTCCAACTCAGCGTGTTGTTCTAATACAAAGCGGATCCCATCATCATCTCTTTGACAATTAACTTGTTTCCGCCATAATATAGCCGAAAAAATTGCTGAATTGGCGTTAAACAACAATCACTCACTCACTCCTTTACATATTTTACTTGTAGATATCTTGATATTAACAACCTAACCACTTTACACCATGACATCTTCAGATTTTTATCTAAAGTCATCATTTTGTAAGTATTGACATTGAGAATTTGTCTAATTTTATTTTCTAACAACTATTTCACTAAAGTGATTATTATATTACACTACTGTCTAGAGACCACCTGGGGATGTTTTGGTTATCGTGATTTCCTGGTTGGTCGTGTGGTTAGTGTGCTCACATGGGCGGTGTTATTGTAAGCGTGCTCGTTTCGTATGCAGAGAATTGTGATTTCAAATCCCCGTCGGGTTAAACAAAAGATTATTAAGTTGCTCTGGCGTTGCTCCTCCCATAATCACGCTACATTAAGGAATAATAGGAAATATTTGTTGGTCTGGAGTCAGGGTTAGGGTGTCCGATAATCTACCTGCAGACTGCTGTTTCAGAGGTAGAGTTAGCACTATAAATATTAGTTTGTTTTCTTTGTTTGCTTGATGGTGTTTAACGCCACTTTCAACAGTATTTCAGTTTTATCTTGGCTATCAGTTTAATTGGTGGAGGAAACCGGAGGACCAAGAGAAAACCACCGACCTGTCGCAAGACAGTGATAAACTGTATCACACACTATTGTACACCTCACCCTGATCGAGATTCGAACTCACAACATCAGTGGTGTTAGGCACTGCTTACATAGGTGTGTTGTAAATCCAACTATCATACGATCACGACCACGATGGCTCCTGTGAATATCAGACTCGGCGTATTGATCTTGTGCTACACCACCATCATCATCAAAACAACAAGTAAATTGTTTCTGCCATAAAATAGATAACAAAATTGTAGAAATGTCACTTAACAACAATCGCTCTCTATTTCACTGTATATATGTATCTTATAGTAAAAGTTTGCAGAGTAACCTTGGTATACACTCATATAAATGAAAAATAAAAACATTTATCACATATTTTATTGAAATAACGCTGAATTTGCATGTGTAATAAAAGCATAATTTGCGGCGTGTTATTTGCCTCCGGGGCAATAACATTTTACGAAGGCAATAACATGTTATCTGCCCTCTTGTGAAGGGCAATAACATGTTATCTTCCCTAGCAAAATATGTGATAAATAGATTAATACATGGCCTTTTTCATATTTCCCTTGTCATCAGCCCTCGACTGATATCGTCCATCGCTAAAGCCATCGCGTCCGATATCAAGGTATCGTGCTGATGACAAGGGAAATATGAAAAAAACCATGTATTAATCTATAAAAATAAAAATATAACCCAATAGAAAAATGGTAGAAAGAGGCAAAATCAATTCATCTAACACACACACAGATTACAACTCACTCTCCTGGCTTGATAAAGGCTAAACAAAGTGGCAGGATCAAATACGGGGTCCAAACCTCTTTTAATGAAATGATGCTGTAGTGCAATTACCTCCAACATGTGATTTAAATGCCAACCCTCATACATATGGAATAACTTGTGATATCTGTATTAATTCAATACATAAATCTATATAATTATTCAGATAGGAAAAATGTCAATATAGCGTGTTTAATGTCTTATTGTATAAATGTATTGTAGTCTGTATTGTCTGTAAAAATGGAAAATAAAAAACAAAACTTCATACATAACTGGTCATGCGAACAGTGTTATATAGTTGATCCAATTGAAGCACAGCGGTTGATCACAATATATACACTAGTGATGCCTTAGACAACATGTTTTGTTTTCATATGTATCCAATAATTTTAAATGCTAGATTAACACTACGGATGTCACTAGTGGAGCAGGAACTGCTTACCCTTCCGGAGCTCCTGAGTTCACCCCCGGTTATTAGTGCTCGATCTTTAGTTTTATATGTATGTTTTGTAGATCGTTGTTTGTCCTATTTCTTTTGCCATTATGTTGTCTGTCCTTCTTCGATATACTGATTCTGATTATCCTTTGGTATCTTTTGGCCATTATGTTGTCTGTTCTTCTTCGATATACTGATTCTGATTATCCCTTTGGTATCTTCAAACTCTTCATGTAAACGACAGAAGAGTTCTGAATTCTCAGTTTTTCCTTGATCTCGACAGAAGAGTTCTGAATTCTCAGTTTTTCCTTGATCTCGACATATATTCACACAATGTTTTTATATTGTTTTTCGTGGTGAATACATTTATGTAAAAGCCTTTCAATTTGAATTTTTATTTTATTCAATGAGTTAGGTAGTTGCATTACCTAGCAACTCATACAAGCCTATCACCAATGCGACGTGGGTTCGCGCCCGGCTTTGTAAATCACAAAAAAGGGTGCACTCGCTTCGCAGCCGCAAGTGATAAAGCTTACCAATTGCTTGCCCGTGGTCGGTGGTTCTCTCCCGGCAATCCGACTTCTTTCACTACTAAAACTGGTTGCAATGATATATAGCTGAAATATTGCTGAACGTGGCGTTAAAACACCAGAAATCAATCAATCAATCAATCAAATCATTTATTCATAGGCGTCTGGACTTTAATCAGATCAAAGAACTAGAGATTTCAATTTTTGAACCGTTGAAAAGTCTGGAAGATTTGTGAGTATGCTAGGAGTTTTTAATTATTTTTTACTGTACCTGAACATAATTTTTTGAAGAAATATCGTGCATGCTAAATAAGATATGCACGTGTTCATTGTTTATGTACTTGAAGCCTTAATTATTACAAAATAACATGGAATTGAATAGTGCATTAACTGAGCCGTTAGTAAAAATATGTGGTATTTATCATGTTAAACCGTTCATCCGAACTCTAAACTCTCAAAAATGATAATAGACAATAAACGATAGAGAAAATGGCATTCCGAATGGACAATCCAGAGACGCAGGCAACTCTGGGCGCAAGACGGAAACAAAACAAACAAACATAAACAAATACAAAAGCTAAAAAAAAACAAAAAAAAACACCTCAAAGCATAACAAAAACAAAAACAAACTACAAGACTACAAAAAAGATGAGAAACATGGGTCTCATCCAAAGAACATGGGGTGAAACCAGGTGCTCACGAATGGTAAGCTGTTCCTGATCTTATAAGACACCCGTCGTGTCCCTCATAGACAAGTCAGGAAAAAGTCTTGTCGATGGTAGAGGAAATATACATTGACATTTGGGATGGTAGAGGAAATATACATTGACATTTGGGATGGTAGAGGAAATATACATTGACATTGTCGATGGTAGAGGAAAGATCCATTGTCATTTGGGATGGTAGAGGAAATATGTATTGACATTGTCGATGGTAGAGGAAATATACATTGACATTTGGGATGGTAGAGGAAATATACATTGACATTTGGGATGGTAGAGGAAATATACATTGACATCGTCGATGGTAGAGGAAAGATCCATTGTCATTTGGGATGGTAGAGGAAATATATATTGACATTGTCGATGGTAGAGGAAATATACATTGACATGTGGGATGGTAGAGGAAATATACATTGACATTGTCGATGGTAGAGGAAATATACATTGACATTGTCGATGGTAGAGGAAATATACATTGACATTGTCGATGGTAGAGGAAATATACATTGACATTTGGGATGGTAGAGGAAATATACATTGACATTTGGGATGGTAGAGGAAACATGCATTGACATTTGGGATGGTAGAGGAAATATACATTGACATTTGGGATGGTAGAGAAAATATACATTGTCATTTTGGATATGGATATTTCGTAACGATCAAATAGTTCGTGATAATGGCGGTAGAATTCTTGTATCTACAAACTCTAAACAAGTGTAAAGATCATTTAACTTTATGTAAAATGACACAAATACGAGACATTACTTGTCAGGTTATTGTAACAACATTATAGGCCCCGGGCAAAGCAGTGCACTGGACCCCCTACCTACATAACCACTCACAGGAATAAAACTGCAAATTATAAACATAAATTTATTGCATTGATACTTCCAACAAAATCAGTGTTTAAACATTAAAGACCATGCTGTACACACCATACATAGATCATCATGGGGATCTTTTACTCGTGGAGCCCCCGAGCAACTGCCCAGCGTGCCCATGCGTTAAGGCGGTTTTGCTCACAGTAGCTGGTACTTGTTGACTTGTTTTCGTTTGTTTGTTTGTTTGTTTGCTTTTATTTACTATTGTACTTTTTTAATTCATCAATATGTACACAGTGTTGTTTTACTTTCAGATTCCTCAACAATAACCTCCTTCGAAGTTTAAATAGAGGAATATTTCACTCTTTACCAAATCTTTCGAAATTGTAAGTATCTTTTACACTGTCTTAAGATCTCGCTCTTTCATCTCAACTGACCGAAATGGTCACCTGAGCTATCGTCCGCACTTTGTGTCCCTAGTCTGTAAAAACACATATGACACAGTAAATATAATACTTTAAAAGACCCGTGATTTCCGCGTATAAACTATGATTATCATTTGCTTGTTAAAGGTCTTAGTTTTAATCAATTTGAAGTAGAATAGAGAGAGATTAAACTAGTTGTATGCACCCAACCTCCCATTTTAGTGAAATGAATAATTTTAGTCAGCGGTTGTTAATGGCAATGTTGATTTCGTCATTGAATAATAATCATTAGTTTTATTTATGAGTTATTTTATTTGTGCTCCTTTTCAGAACATTTCTTGAAATTATATGTAAAAGGTATTTGTTTTATTCTTATTTTTTGCAGAACACTCAACAATAACCAACTCCAATGCTTACCTGACCAAATATTTGCCTCTTCACACAAGCTTTTATACTTGTGAGTATAGGATGGACTAGGGGAAAATCCGGATTATACAAATAGTAGCTAGTTCTTATATTTATAGTACCACCACTCAAGAGAGCATATGGTGCGATTTTGCAATAACCTAAAGGCAAAATGGAGAATGCAAAAATTCGAATAGGTTTGGCTTGTAATGGGCCACCAACAACAAGCCGTTTACTATTTAGAGCTGATGATATAGGTCCAGTAGTTACAATGAGATTGGAATTTTCCATAAGCAATGAAAGGAAAAACAAAATATAAATTCCACACTGTCATAACAGTTCCAAAACCCAATAGAACAATTGATGAAACAGAGGAAAAATAACATTCACTGGAAAAATACATACCCGGTCGGCTCATAACATTGACTTGGTATTTGCTGCCTCTCCACTAAGCACGCAGCTTTATGGAATAATAGCACACACTGGTTGACTCGGAATCACGATATTGTGTCCGGGTGGAGCGACTTGTTGTTTCAATGAAGTAGCACAAAATATAAAATTAAGGGTGCTGGCTAGTTCAAAGTGGACAGCATCATCATTTATTTAATGCAACTTGTTCTCGCCATGATATTGCTGACAAATTGCTTATTTGGTGCTAAGTCATCACTCAATGTATAATACATGTTCAACAAAATCATGTATCATTATACATATTGTCAAACTGGGATTATATTTCAATGTGTACGCATAAATGTGAGGTGATTAAAATCTAATCTGCAGAATAGAGAAGTAGATTGCTTTACTGGGGTCCGTTGTTGAATTTGTGATTAAGCTAATCATATGATAAGCCATATTTACATGATTCATTCCTAATCACATACTTAGCTAATGCAATGATTAAATTTTGTTGCTGAACTCTTTTTTAATCAATGTATTAACTAATCATATTTAATTATTGAATTAGCTAATTATGTGATTAGGAATGAATCATGTAATTATGGCTAATTATATGATTAGCTTAATCACAAGTTCAACAACGGACCCCTTAGCTCGAACGCCAGAAATTTAAGCTATATTTTGGCGTGGAGTTAGAAATTTGATTAAGAAATTAAAACTTAAAATATTACATGTATGAGATAAAACAATTTGTAGTGAATGCAAATAAAACAAGCTAAATAAAGGGGGAATTATAAGAAACACGTTATATTTTATTATACAATAAATAACTTTTAAAAAGCTTAGAATTGTATCACCAACATCACATACATGTTTACTATAGGACGAAGGAAATTTGCCAAATATAGTCTGAATTCCGTACAAATCAATATTGCTACTAAGCTGTTCAACTCCGCCGCATTTATGTGCCCGTCCCAAGCCAGGACCTGCATTTCCAACGTCATACATCGCGGTCTTGTTTTGTGTTCAGTGTTCAGTGTTCAGTGTTCAGTTAAGATGAGATGTGATTGTTTATTTTGTTGAAATTGGCGGAATTGATGGCCACTGTTTTGTTTTCTTTTGAATATTCATAATTGTACTTTATTTTAGACTACTTCAACATAATCAACTGATACGATTAGATGTCGATATCTTCGAACCCATATCAAAGCCTCAGATAATGTAAGTATTTGCGGTATGGGGAGTATTGTTGTTGTTGCTGTTGTTTTTTTTTGGTACTAGAATCATACAATATTGCACATTAATGTAATAAGACAATAATACAGTATTCCTGTAAACTTGACATTCGTGACTTACTTATCACTGGGTGTATAGAAAGACCAACACGACGGGTACCACTAGTGGAGCAGGAACTACTTACCATTATTGAACACTCGAGTTCATCTTCCGATATTTAGTTGGGTTTGTGTTGTTCGGACTTTCTGTGTAGAGATTTGTAGATCATTGTTTGTACTATTTCTTTTAACCATTGGATTGTAGGCCCTTTCAGGGGTGGATCCAGGATTTCAAGTTAGGGGGGCGCACTTAAAAAAATCGCGCAGAGCGGAGGGAGACGCGAAAATTTTGGGGGTATTTCGTGTGAAAAATCACGATTTTACGCAAAAAAGTCATATTTTTTCCAATTTTAGGGGGGGCGCACCCGGCGCCCCCCCCCTTTGAATCCGCCCCTGCCTTTGATGTACGGCTTCTGATTATATATATGGTATCCTCACACTTGTCTTACTTCTGCTAGTTATAATCATATAAGTCAAATGAATAGCGTGTCCTTGTAACGAAGTGTAAATCAATTATTCTTTCCACGAAATCAAAATATCGGACGTTGCCCCATTCGAGTTGACCTATCCGAAGTGTGACGTTGATTGAATTAGTCGTAATGGCTACAACACTACTACACGTAACACAATTAACATGTTTGAGGACAACGCCAAACTCCAAACATCTAGATTAGTAATTGATAGAGTAAATTACTCAGACTTTCAAAACTGTTCCATTAGAGCTAGAAAGATTAATCAAACACATTGAGATAAGAGATGCGACGTCATAATCAAGGACATTTACCGCAATAAAGGAGTAGCATAGTGGTAGTCAGTGCAATCGAATACACCAAGATAACACAAGAGTTTAAACAAAACATTCAATGATGAAGCGACTAGAACCTACAGTGATGATAGGCAGTGAGTAAAAGCGACTAGAACCTACAGTGATGATAGGCAGTGAGTACAAGCGACTAGAACCTACAGTGATGATAGGCAGTGAGTAAAAGCCACTAGAACCTACAGTGATGATAGGCAGTGAGTACAAGCGACTAGAACCTACAGTGATGATAGGCAGTGAGTACAAGCGACTAGAACCTACAGTGATGATAGGCAGTGAGTAAAAGCGACTAGAACCTACAGTGATGATAGGCAGTGAGTACAAGTGACTAGAACCTTCAGTGATGACAGGCTTTGGGTACAAGCGACTAGAACCTTCAGTAATGATAGGCAGTGAGCATAAGCCACTAGAACCTTCAGTGATGATAAGTAGTGAGTGCAAGTGTCTAGAACCTTCAGTGATGATAGGCAGTGAGTACAAGAGTCTAGAACCGTCAGTGATGATAGGCAGTGAGTACACGTGTCTAGAACCTTCAGTGATGATTGGCAATGAGGGCAAGCGACTAAAACCTTCAGTGATGATTGGAAGCGGGTACAATCGACTATAATTTTCAACGATTAAAGGCGGCGAGTGCAAGTGAATATAATATTCAGTGATGATAGGGAGGGAGCATAAGCGACTAGAACCCTCAGTGGTGATAGGCAATGAGGGAAAGTGACTAGAACCTTCAGTAATGATAGGCAGTGTCTACAAGCGACTGGAACCTTCAGTGGTGATAAGCAGCGTGTACATGCGACTAGAACATTCAGTGATGATAGGAAGCGAGTACAAGCGACTAGAATCTTCAGAGATGAAAGGCGGCGAGTGCAGTGGACGTGCATAAACCCGCCAGTTTTAATAGAGAGGCCTGTACCAAGTCAGGAAAGTGAGAAGTCATATAATGTGTGTTAGGGCTATCGATCTTGCATCTTTCTACGGTTTTTCCATTGGATGTTAGAACTGCTGTGTGTTATCGTTTCTTTCCATTGTAACAATATAACAACAATGCCCATCATGTTCTAGAATAATATTGTACTCCATTAACAAGGACATATTTCTAATTCTTTTCATAGCTATTTACCAGTAATGTGTAACTGTACAGAAAACAGATTACGTTTAATTCCATATGTAACAACCCGGATGTTCACAGTCCAGATTTTGGTAAATGACGCTGACTATACCACAGACTGGATTACAAGAACAAACACGTGTAATTGTAAGTATAAACAAAAAACAACCCGGATGTTCACAGTCCAGATTATGGTAAATGAAGCCGACTATACCACAGACTGGATTACAAGAACAAACACGTGTAAGTATAAACAAAAAACAACCCGGATGTTCACAGTCCAGATTATGGTAAATGAAACCGACTATACCACAGACTGGATTACAAGAACAAACACGTGTAATTGTAAGTATAAACAAAAAACAACAGTCATCATTTATACTTTGGTTAAAATAAAATAGCAACAATTATTTATAGACTACGAAGAGTTTGAAGGTACCAAAGGGTTAATTAGAGCCCGTAAGTCGAAGGTCAGACAACACAATGGCCAAAGGAACAAGGACAAAATGACAAACAACGATCCACAAATCATGCACATAAAACTAAAGAGTTTCTGCTTTACTTGTGGCACCCGTCGTGTCAATCTAATTTGACATATTGCCTATATAAGATTGCTGTTAATATTCAATGTTTCCTGGTAAACTGTGCTACACCCAATGTATTTCACGTAATTCCAATTATTGATTATTAATCGAGTACGTGGGTGTTGTTGGTCTTCGTTCGTCAGACACTTTATAGCGTGATTTGCTTACAAATGTTGCTGGCAGCACAATTTTGAAATTTAGAAAGAAAACAATTTATATACTAAAATATATAACGAATGGGCCCACAAAACCCGCTGAACAGAATGATTAGTAAATACCCCATGCACTTAAAATTAGTTTGACTTCTGATGATGAAACACCGTTGTCCCCAACGACCGTAGAGTGCCAACACGGGCGATATTTGAATTTTGTGGATCTCTACCAGACAATATCAGGAATTCTAAGAATGATATACCCGAACAGAGAACGTTTTGTAGGAACACAAGTTGTATACCGGGATGGTTACTCCAGTGCTTAAAATGCTCGGTTGACTCATTAGCCATCACTCTTTGTAACAAGGCTATTTGGAGAAACATTAATTACGAACAAATAGTTCAGCTAAGAACATAACGTTCTCGGGGTAAGCTATAAGGTCGGTGTGTCCAGTCAATTGATCAAATGAACCGAAAAATTACGTCTAGATAAAGGACGAAGAAGAGTTTGAAGATACCAATGGGGCAATCAGAATCCGTATATCGAAGAGGAACAGACAACAACATGGTCAAAAGAAAAAGTACAAAAGGACAATGATCTACAAAACATACATATAAAACTAAATATCGAGTAACACGAACCCCACTAAAAACAGGGGTGAACTCATGTGCTCCGGAAGGGTAAGCAGTTCCTGCTCCACTAGTGACACCCTTCGTGTTAATCTAGTTACAAACCCGGTAATAAGTCGTGAATGAGGAAAAGACCGGGAAGTGTTTACGACAAGTAGAAAACATCCGTGGTCATTTGTGACACAGATATTCGATAGCGGTCAACCTAGTCATGGTGGCGACCGTAAAGTGTTCGAAGTGATGAATTCAACTTTACCAAAAGGAACCCTTGGTTCAGTAGTTTCCTTCTTGACGAAGACCCACAACAAGCCTGGATTAACCCCTAGGCAAAATAAGCACGTGCTTAGGGCACCAGGGGGCAAGGGGCACCACAAAAGTCCGGTCAAAAGGCAATTCATTTTTTATCAGCCAAATATTAGGTCATATTTAGACACACCAAATATAAAAATATATAAAAATATACAAAAAAATGTATATAGCTAAGCCTAATTGATGTACCAGAAAAGGCAACTTCCTCATTTACTGAAGATAGTATAAGGTATTCAGATTGTTGTCTAAAACTAATTGATGCTTATCCAGATGACTTTAACAGTAACTTATCTCAGCAGTTTCACTCATATATATATTCGATATACGTTTAGTGCAGCAAAAGCTAGATTCAGTCGTCCTGAATAAAATAATTGTACAAGGCAACATTGAGTGTGCTTTCCCAAACGTAGAGATTAGCTTGCGTATAATTTTAACATTAATGGTCACAAACTGCACGACTGAACGCCCAATATCTCAATAAGGCGTATAAAACCTCCAAACAGAACAGCGATGAGACAAGAGAGGCTGGAATCCTTATCTCTGCTCATGATTGAAGCAGATTTGTTGCAACAAATTCACTTTGAGGATTTAATCAAAGACTTTGCTAATAAGAAATGTAGGAGAAAACTCTTTAAAATGTAATTTTGTTCTTCCTTTTTTGAAATATTGAAAACACTGACTCCTGTTGAACGACACAATTTTCAGTATTTTTTTTGTATTGTTCCCTTTATAACATTTAAAAATTGAATAACAAGTTAAAGACTTTTTTATCTGTTGTCCTAGTTATGAGTAAATAATCTGCTTATTCTGTTGTCTGTTCTAAAGCATAGAGTACAGTCATTTTGTTGAATAAATATTAAAACCAGATATTTGAACGATTTTAATTTAAGAGGTTTAAATTGGCCTGATTGAAAATTGAATTCTGAATTTAATGGTAGGCATTTGAGTCTTGACATCACGGGTCGTGTTAGTTTTTACATTTTGTCAGTGGAAAGTGCGGGGAACTAAGGTTTGCCTGTGCCTAGGGGGCATACATTGGTTTTAATCCAGCCCTGGCTCAAAGTGTTATGTTTCAACAACCAGGATTCCGTTCTACATTATAGTGGGTAGCAACACACGGCAAACGTGTCTTCTCATTTGGTTTTATATATATGACAAGCATGAGGGCATTGCTGTGCTATTCGTTGTACCCGGGTCCCATAAGAGTATCAGCAAAATGATAGTGATATCCTAGCAGCCATTTCTTATTGGGAAGGAAAACCATACACATTAGTCACTAGCAAACGTTATCTAATAATATTTACAACATGTCAATTTTATGTTTCTTTTTACTGTATACATCATGTTTTCAGCAACAATGATTGATTCACCCTACTGTAATGAGATATCGGAGAATGGCCTACATGACACCTAAAATAGCTTTAAAAATAACACAACGTATCCTGATTATTATTTACCTTACTCTAACACAACATTTATCCATCTGGTACCCTTGTATTATTATTTACCTGACTCTAACACAACATTTTACCCCTCTGGTACACTTGTATTATTATTGCGAAAGGATTCGGTTTGAATGTGCAGATAAATATATAGCAAGGCATGTCAAATCTGTGTTTCTTCTATTCTATGAATTATGTTTTCAGCAACAATGATTGATTCACCCTACTGTCATGAAATATCAGAGATCATTGAAGGTTAGTTGTGATGCTTGTATTAAACTTTTTAAAGTTTGCTCGTCCTGTGAAATAGAAATAGAACATAGATTTTTCACTGCGGGTATAACTTATCTAAAACAAGCATCCACTGTATGTATGGATGAATCAAATACAAAACCTGTTTTTACGACGAGATGTAAACGAGTGCATTGTGCAACGAGTATGCCACGCTTCGTTCACGTGTATTCGCTACACTCATTACAGTCATCTTCGCTAGCCAAGGGTTACGATCCGCTCCTCTCCTCTCCACCCTTGATAGATTAAGTCGGAATTTCGGATCCTCACGGTATTGTTTTCTATTCGATGCAGCAGTGGGTGGCTGCGTCCAATCCAAATGCGTCTAACAAAAGATCACGCAACGATCACATGTAGAGAAAGACAAATGTAAACAATGGCGACATGTGGAGAAAACTGTAGACTTTGTCATGAATCTTTGCCCCCCAAACATAGAAGAACGATATTTACAGAAACTTTTAAAGTTTTTGCTCAATTAATATTTTCTCCCTTCGAACAGGTAATAGTACAACCGTTCTCATTGGTTGATAATGATGTAATGCAAATGGGATGATCGAACTTCATAAATCCGCTAGAGGGCGATACGCGGGAATTACAAAATTCTGACTTAATCTGCCGAGGGTGGAGAGGAGAGGAGCGGATCGTAACCCTTGGCTAGCGAAGATGATTACACGTAGGATATAAATTGCGGCAGCTCTTAATGACCAAAGGTTTTTAAAGAGTCGTCTTTGACTGCCATTTGCAAGGCAACATTTTTCGATCCAATTCATCAACTCCAGTTTTTCTTGTGGCATTTTTTCAACTTTTTTCTAATAATTATTTTGAAGTCATACGTGTACTGAATCACATGCATGATTGTTCAAGCATCTGTTATTATTTAATCTCAAATACATTTCAGTCTGGCAAATCTACAGCATATACGACAAATTATTATTATTTTTTATTATAAGTTTTTTTTTTCTTTTCTAACCCTACTATATAAAAGCATCGTATAATGAAAATCATTGTTAACATAATGAATAGTTACAGGGTTTGGTCTTGTGAACGCGATCTTAGAACTATAATAATCAACGTTAACACAAGTAAAGAAAACGCCGAAACGAGAATGCACATACTGTAATAACTTGTCTGTGCTCCCATTGGTTATATTAGAGCAATAAAATATGTTTAATTAAAAAAAAAAAATTAGTCTGCACCCTTCTGTATATCATGCCTACCAGATCTAATTGGGTAGAAAGGTTATGGAGAATTAGATAGGGAGTATATTTTAGCCTTTTGTGGTGGCTACAATGAACCAATTATTTTCCGGGGATGATCAAAATAGCGACATTTTCGGTATTTTCAAAATAGCGACATATCAAAACAGCGATAAA
>MJUT01057422.1:360290-372950 GCA_002080005.1 Gigantidas platifrons
TGGAAAACGTAATACACCTCGATGCAGGTGGAAAACGTAATACACCTCGATACAGGTGGAAAACGTAATACACCTCGATACATGTGGAAAACGTAATACACCTCGATACAGGTGGAAAACGTAATACACCTCGATACAGGTGGAAAACGTAATACACCTCGATACAGGTGGAAAACGTAATACACCTCGATAGAGGTGGAAAACGTAATACACATAGATACAGTTGGAAAACGTAATAACCTCGATGCAGGTGGAAAACGTAATACACCTCGATACAGGTGGAAAAGGTAATACACCTCGATAGAGGTGGAAAACGTAATACACCTCGATGCAGGTGGAAAACTTAATACACCTCGATACAGGTAGAAAACGTAATACACATCGATACAGGCGGAAAACGTAATACACATCGATGCATCTGAAAAACATAATTTACACAACGATACAGGTGGAAAACGTAATACACAACGATACAGGTGGAAAACGTAATACACAACGATACAGGTGGAAAACGTAATACACCTTTATATTCATGAAGTCTCATGTTTCTGGTTCACGTCAAGAATATAGCTGAAATACTGTAAACATGATGTTAATCAATCAGTCAATCAATCCGGCTGAGCTAATTATTAATTATCAACTAAATAGTTCACCGATAACTTTTCCATGACAATAACAGTTGGATTTCTAACTCTTATTATTATTTATTTATTGATATTAGGGTTTGAGGAAACTACCAGATATGTCTCAGAAGGGAATGAAAGACATGCATCTTTAGATGCAGGTAAATGCACTGAAGCTTCTGTCTAGATTATATAGATTAAGGTGGTACCATACACTTCAGGTAAAATTTGATCTGCTCGTTTAATTTTTTTTTTTTTTTTTTTTTTGGCAGTGTGTTTGAATATATCAACTGTAATAAATATCAACATTTTAACAAATTCCAACCAACAGACTCAGAGCTATAAATTCTCTAGCCACATAGCATCTTTTCTGTCTGTGGTTTTTATCACCGAGATGCTTGAAATCTGCATACAAACATCATATGATCAAAACGTTCAACTGATTTGAAAGAGTTATATCCCTGTAGTGTATGGTACCACCTTAAATGTTTAACGTCAAGTTGTCAATATTCTATGTTTACAAACAACAAATTTGGACATAGATGTCTCCCTGCCTCCTACAGACCGGTTGTATCGTTTGTGTGCATTTTTTCACAAAGTAACAATAACTATTTCAGAGTGTCAAGAAACTGTAATTAACATGGGGTGACCAAATCCAAATAATTTAAAAGTCAGGTAACACATACCTAGCTGACGTACCATTCATTGTCAATTTGTAGAAAACGTTTGGTGTGCCTAGTTTGCATGGTGATAAAATACAAATAAAAATACCACACTGATTGGGAAACTGGCCTGATCACGAAAATTTTAATTGAAATACAACAAAGTCAGTAGATCACTATCAGGGGCGGATCCCGGATTTCCAGTTAGGGGGGCGTACTAAAAATAATAGCGCCGAGCGGAGCGAGGCGCGAAAAGTTTGGGGTATTTCGTGTGAAAAATCACGATTTTAAGCAAAAAAATCATATTTTTTCCAATTTTAGGGGGAGCGCGCGCCGGGTGCGCCCCCACCCCCTTGAATCCGCCCCTGACTATAATCAATTTGTTTATCAGATATGGTGGGTAATAGAGTAACTGACAATCACGATAACCGGTTGTAAAATTAACATTCGATTCCACATCCCTTCTAGATGCCTCAAGGGACAAAGTGTTTCAAACACAATATATCCGTCTTCCATCGTGGCGGGGTGCAATGCACTGCAGAGGTGTGGCATTGTTTAGTCTCCTTTCTATCACAAGCAAAATGATGCTGTTTTTCTATTCATTGTACCCTGGTCTATACAAGGGAAATTACATTTGTGTAACAGGTAAGTAATAAAGACGTACGTATATAATTTAGTGTGTTACGGGAATAACGTTAATTTAGTTCACACATAGTCTTTGGGAGCGAGTGAGGCAAAGTGGCCCAACACAGATTGACACAAACATCATGCGTTATTGAAATATGCAGGACACCATATAACATATATTGTAGCTGATACATATGTAAAACGCAACTTCTTGATTTATATTTATCTCCATATTTCCACGGAGGCAGTAAATGTGTTTATCTTCCAATGTACGCTGTACACTGTAATTGCCAGTATAATGATGTGTGTACACATGTATTTTACAGGTACGCTGTACACGGTCGTTGCCAGTATAATAGGAGGACTTGCAAGTGCAGTAGTACTTTACCAGCTGTATTCTAGGATCCATATATTTGCTAATATGAGAACAGTAAGATCACATTTAACAAGGGCAACGCAAAGCGTGGCGTATCCTCTCGCCTAAATATTTGACCCGGTGACCTTGACCTTTGACCTTGAAAATCAATAGGGTGTGAGATTCTCTGAAGGACAAAGTATGTACCACGTTTGGTCAAAATCCATTGAAGGATGTTGATTCTAGAGTGTTCACAATGATGTTACGGAAGGACGGTAGCGTTACTATATCCCTTCGCAACTTCGTTGTCGAGGGGATAATAATTTAATCTGCTGTGAATACTGCAATCTGATTGTCTGATCCGCATGGGGAAACATTGGTTATACTTGATAATGTGGGGTGCATGGTATTGTGATGTCACCAATGCAATCATTCGCACCGGACTAATTCAAATAGTCCCATGAAATAATCGAAATTAAAATCTAGGAATCATTAAATTGTGTTGTAAAAATTAAATTATAAGGAATATTTTGACTCTGATCGTACCTGATGAAGGTTATTCCAGAAACGCGTCGTGCGCACTAAATTAGATATCTACGTTTTTATTAATGATAATATTATTTGATATATTAATTAAAAAGACCATGACATAAGACGATGATAATCTAGATCTCTGTCTTGGGATCAGCAAAAAATGAATGAGATCCCGACACCCTTTAGATAAGTAGATACATATGTAAACAAACGATAGATATGATATGTCCGGGGATGATCAAAATAGCGACATTTTCGGTATTTTTAAAATAGCGACATATCAAAACAGCGACATTTACCTGTAAAAGGTAAACATGTACTTGTCATTATACCTGTATACATGTACCTCTTCCGTTAGCGTGATTTATAATCTGTTGTCCCCTGCTCACCAACGGGGATATGTCAAGTAGAATCTTGGTATTGGTGGCGTTCCTCAGTGCTCACGCTCAATCGACAGCTCAGGTGGTATGCTCGGGTGGCCCTCTCGATGTGTGTGAAATGGCTCCTAGTCTGCAGTTGAGCGTTACTCTTTATCTCTGTGGATATACTCTACATGTGGGGCACCTTTGTAGTTCTGATGTTATTTTGTGTATAAAATGTTATTCTCAGAGATGGATTTATCAACAAGAAAACAAAATACGGATGCAGTGATATTACAAATACCGTCATCATTGTGAAGTTCCAAACACAGACAACAAAACATCCACAGGGCTCCCCTCGGGTTAATAGTAAGACAACTATACAGTGGACTGACCAATTGGATTGACCGTATATACATTAAAAAAAAAACTTGTAAAAATTGAAATTCGAAGAAGTGTTCATTTTCACAAGAACTGCCGACTCTTCTGAGGCACATGACTTCAATCCCAGTTTTTAGTTGGGTTCGTGTTGGTCGACCTTTAGTGTTCTGTGTAATGTTTAGTAGATCGTTGTTTGTCCTTTTTGATTTTTCATTTTGTTGTCTGTCCTTAGCTTTTGTATCTTCAAACTTTTCTACATAAGGATTGGGCCTACCTGGCCTCACCAGAAAGAGACAGGTTCAGAGTTCATTAAACGTAGTTTGTGTTATTACTCCTATTGTTGTTGTGTTGTGAATGCCATTATATAACGTTAACGACACACTCATATGTTAGGTACTGTTGATATTTACAAACACAAGACTAGTCTTTGGTATAAATTATGAAACAAACATATTAATAACGAACAGTATGTAATCTGTTGTTCAATATACAACCTATATCTTCAGAACCTGGACGATTTGTTAGCTTGAATATTATTGTCTTATCGCTTTAATATTTTTCGTCTTCTAGAATCATTTGGCCCCTCTGTCGTATTGTCGAACGCTTTTTTTGTTTACTTGTTTATTTCAAATTTAGTTGAGTTGTTTTGTCTTTCAAGATTATGATTTCAGTGTAGTTTATTTTGCCTATTTAGAAAACATCCAATTTGATATCTTATTTTATCTTTTCTTGACAGAGAAATGTTACTGAAAGTCAGCTGGAGAATGTTGCTGCAGAAGTTTTAGATGTCGAGTTTGATGAAAACGACGAGGTCACAAGACGTGAGAATATCCCACCAAGATCTCACATGTATATTATATATTTAAGTCAACCAGGAGGGAACCCAGAGTATAGAAATATGACTAACTCCACTGTGGGGTACAACCCCTTTCGACGCGGCATCCGCTAGTAGTGTTGGATGAATCATATTCTCAACCCTCCCTATAGGACGTGACGTAGACCAGTGCCTCGTGTGTCACCGGGTGTTTTAGATATATATAGTCATGGATGTCTTGTGTTTCTATAATTACATTGTGCTCATTTTATTTAGAAAGCCACATATGATTGGTCAAGAGGTTGACATGTGACTTCCACATTTGAAGCACACCATTCAATGTCGCCCACTTTCGGGAATTATTCTTGAACATCATATTCTATGCGCGTATACAATATATTAAAATTACAGAGTTAGATTACTGTTTAATAACTATACATTTTATATATATATATGTAACAGCTACACAACCTGCAACACATGTCTTATGTCTATATCTAGATTGAAATTCGATCGGATGATGATATCTATTTTGTACTAGACTTACACGCTTAGTTGGATTTTCATAGTACTAGCTTACTGAAGCAACGGTCCTCACTCAGACTCATTATCCTGTTTCGGAGTCAAAGTCTTTACTTTTACTCCCTATTGCTGTGTGGTAAGCGGAAATGCAGCAAATACCAATGTTATGATCTTTCGTTTAACACGATCTAGCTCCACTCGAGGAAAGCACCCTAACCATTACATCGTTGAACCGGGTACATTTTGAGATATATGCCTATGGTAAGCAGAATGTGTGTTCTATGTCTTAGATTAATTATTAACAGAAAAGAATTTGAATTTGAATTTTGAATTTTGGTGTTTAACGCCACTCAGCAATATTTCAGCTATATCATGGCGACCAGTTTTAGTGGTGGAGAAAGCCGGAGTATCCGGAGAGAACCATCGACCATGGGTAATTGGTAAACTTTATCACTTGCGAGTCGAGTGCGTCCTTTTTGTAATTTACAAAGATGGGCGCGAACCCACGCCGTATTGGTGATAGGCTTGTATGAGCGGTTAGATCCAACGACCTAACTCATTGAGCCACCTGGGCTTAAAAGAAAAGTTAAACAGTGATGGTCATCAATTCCACCAATATCAACAAAGCGAACAATCACCTCTCATCTTAACTGACCTCACTGCACACAAAAAGACCACATGTGACGTTGAAAATCCAGGTCCTGTCTTGGGACAGGCACACAAATGTAGCGGTGTTAAACTGGTTAAGGTAGTGCCTGCTTGTTAATGTTCAGTGCATTAACTTTATTGTTGACTTGTTTATATGTTCATGGCCTTTGATCTTCTTCTTCTTCTTCTTCCAATTACAGGAGTAGACTAGCTCTAAGAGTGTGAAACTTCTCCGAGTTTAATGCGCCTGTACATGAACTTAATCAACAATAAAAACAAAACATAAAAATATTTACAAATGTAAGAAATAGATTGTAAAGATTATATCCGTCTTTCTAGAGAGTGGACAATAACTTGATCCAGATACATATTTCAGATCTGTCATGGTATAATAATTTATACTTATTTTAATTTGACAGTGTCCTACAAGAGAAAAGAACAGCTTACTCTTCGCGGAGCATCTGAGATCATCCCGTTTTTTGGTGGGGTCCGTGTTGCTCATCTTTTTGGTTTTTAGTGTTCTCCTATTTACGTTATTTGTGTTTGTTTAGGTATAGTAGTGTCCAACACATATAGTGTTGTGTTTTTGTTTTGTGTTTCTTCGTCTTGTATACCCTAAGTTGGCAGTTTCTCTGGACTGTCCTTTTTTGATTGCCCCTTCGGTATTCTCTAACGTTTATTTAGTAATTTAAAGAATTATGGCTAAATTCACAGAGAAGATAATTATTATATAAATCACGGTTCTTGCGAATTAACTTAATCATTACACAAATGAATCCCAAAGAATCACTGACATTAAATTTTAGGATCAACAACAGACCACAACTGTTTACCAATGAAAGGATAGTTTGTGCAAGTAGGTCGTGTCTGAAGAATAAAAATGGAGGGTTGGCCTTCTCGAGGAAAAGAGAAGCAGACGATTATACTATTCCGTTCTGCATGCTCTACCATGGTATAAGCCCGCCCATTTGCATTAATTTCAACAGTTTAAATGGCTGTTTAGTTGAGAATAGTACAATATCAATTCCAGATAATAGACCATGGTTTTCTACAAAGACATTTTTAAGCTGAATAATTCATAAAAGCGCCAATATAAGGAGAAAATGTCATTTAAGTTACAACCTTCATGTTTATAATGGTAAATATGTACATTAGAATTACTTCCGTTTGTATAGTATTCATGGAATTTTAACGGCAACATTTTGTTTTTATATGCCATTGCTACATCGGACTGACAATAAAGTGAGTTGGTGGTTATTGTTACGCATTTTGTCAGCTATATCATGAACAGATCGAACAAGTTATATTACGATTAGATGATGTTGATTACAGGGGCGCGCACCCGGCGCCCCCCCCCCCCCCTAACTTGAAATCCTGGATCCGCCCCTGGATTAGATGATGTTCGCTCAGTATTAGACCAACAACCTTAGTGTTATTTTTTATAACGCTAGCTCACTGAAATAACAGTCCCCGGATCGACATGTCAATAGTTGGTAGGCAGCAAATTGATTGGACAAGTAAGGATGAACCTGAACTTGAACCTGAACCCTAGTGAGGTTTCGTTAGACCTTTATGTAGGACATATCGGAAAACAGGGAGTTATTAATGATCTAAAATTAAACACTAAAATAAAACCATGGAATATAATTGTCTACAGACATGTGACAGACAGGAGCCGCCTGTAGTCAAACTATAACAATAGATTTACTATTTAACACATATTAAATTATCTGACATTATATACATATAAGAACAATTGGACGGAAAAGGTTTTACAAAATAATAAATCAATCTGAAAAAAATTGTGTCACTAAAGTCGTCCTCTCTGTGAAAAAACATTGTTCTCATAATTGTCTCTTGTATATATATAGTAACAGGAGTCGAGAATTTTATCAATACACGTAATAGTATATATTGAACAAAATACACTGGGGTTTCACGAACTGTATTCAGCCTATAAATGATGTAGTGCACGTTAAGGTTTTTCACTTCCATCGAATAAAATGTTGATATTGAACCTTTACCAAACTGATAATACAGCTTATATAAAGAAACACTGTTATCTACTGGCTGAAGAATCTCATTATGAAGATGAGGATATATTTATCCAATGATTTACACATAGGATATTGTTATCCTATATGATTTACACATTACTTTAGACAATACACAGAATATCCCTCTTTGTTATGTATCATTAAGAATTATTTACCATAGTAAACCTAGAGTAATTGGTGTATTTTATATCAGGAACATATTTGAGAGCTTGTCTCAGATTTACTGGTATTTGTAATCTGTCTATATCACCACTGGCCACCATCTTACGTAGTGTTTGTAAACATCTGATCCATAAAGGATAAACTGAAACAAGAACAAAACAATTATATCAATAGTTTATTAGGTTAAATAATTCACCTGATGACAAAAATATATTGCTAACTTCATATACATGAATGATTATTTGAAGAAAAAAGTTTCCGTGACGTACGACAGGTCGGTGATTTTCTCCGTGACCTACGACAGGTCGGTAATTTTCTCCGTAACCTACGACAGGTCGGTGATTTTCTCCGTGACCTACGACGACAGGTCGGTAATTTTCTCCGTAACCTACGACAGCCTAGGTCGGTGATCTTCTCCGTGACTTACGACAGGTCGGTGATGTTCTCCGTGACTTACCATAGGTCGGTGATTTTCTCCGTAACTTACGACAGGTCAGTGATCTTCTCCGTGACTTACGACATGTCGGTGATTTTCTTCGTGACTTACGACAGGTCGACGATTTTCTCTGGGTGTTACCAGGCTTCCACCATCAATAAAACAACATTGTCGAAAGCAGCAGCATTAAACATCGGGCACTCACTCTTGTATGGATATTTCAGGTAGGTCTTCCTTGACCCTAACCCTATATACTGTCATGGTTAATAAAATCACTGATCCGTGTACATGATCGCTACTAACCGAAACGGTACCGTGTAACCGTACATAATAATAAACTGCTGACAACTGTAACCGTACAAAACAATAAACTGCTGACAAATGTAACCGTACAAAACAATAAACTGCTGACAAATCTACCATCAGAAAAAAATAAAGGATTGACTCTACAGAAGTGACATTGATAACAGAATTTACAGTACTATGTATATAAACGTGACATAATATCACGCTGCTCAGTAGAGTGTACTTCACGTGTGGCCAGTACGAAATGTTCACATTTTCAATCGGCGTCATAACCCTGCATATATATACAGCAGTGTCGTTTTAACCCATTGGCTCGCTGGGTAGTTGTCCGAGCCCAATAGCATAAGGGGTCGTGTTAATCTTTATATCGACCACAGTGCACTGCTTTTCCCGGGGGCCTATAATACTGTTAACACGGTGCCGACATGTAGTAGTTATTACAATTTGATCTTGTAATTTTGCACGTAACGTACTTGTTGGTACATCATGTATACACAATATTTAGATAGCCATGTTTCCAATGACTTCATATGCTGTATCAAGTTCCTTACAAAATTTAAACAATATTTATTTCTAAAATAATCAGACAATACAGTACATCAAACATAGTAATTACAATACAGGATTCAGAATTCCTTAACATCGATTAAGAATTGAAATGATTATTCACTTATTGCATCAGATAAAGACTCTTTCAGAGAACCTTATTAACTGGATACAATTGGTAATTTTTTTAAAGTAAAAAATAGTAATTTTGGTTAAATTCGTTTCACACAAAAATCTATTATGGTAATTCATATATATAGTAACTGAATAGAGTTCACCTGTAATTAAATACCTTATTGTTTGATAAGATTTTGAAAGTTTTCCCACCCGCCTCACCCTTTTATTCTTGTGTAATTCTGAAGAATACAGTTTTATTTTTACTATATTTGCGGCTTTAAATTTTATGGCCCGCAAAATATTTTCTTATGTTGCATGTTTAGCTAGTTTATTGAATTGTATTATTATTTACATATTCATATATGAACATTTCTTTCTGGCATATAAAATAAGAATAAATAAATGTTCAGTTTTTAACTATATGATTTTTCATAGGAGTAGTGATGGCCAGTTTAAAAAAAATAGATCAACTGATATTTAGAAACGCAAAAGAAATATATTTCAATGCAAAATTCCCAATTCTTTAATTATTTACTCTATGCAAAATCAAAACAAACTTGAAATAAAATTCTAATACAAAAATCTCTATCTACGAGATTCTCGGCGGAAACGTGAGCGCGTAGGTTAAATGAACGGAACAGCCATTTTGTTGTTGTTGTTGTAAGTAAATTCCTCCGTTGAAACGGAGCACCCTGCAATCACAGGTAAATGTCAAGTACTATTGGTGGTGGTACAATCCAGCCAAATAAAAAATTAAAAAAAACTTTAAAAATTACTTGAAAAAATAATACATTCCCTTCTCATTCCTCCCTCTAAACATTAAAGGATTTCGTCCTTCAAACAGGTTATGCCTGTCTCATATTATATCATGTATTTAGTTTAGAAATTTAATTTGAAATTGAAATTGAAATAGAAATTTAATAATCGGATCATTGTGGCCTTATAGTCCTACCTGGTGTACTTTTTACAAGCGATTTAACACCATAATCTACCATACAAAACTTAGGTTTATATAATATCGTATGTATATCTTCGGTTAGTGACCCTCATTCTATCATTTTTGCCGTTATGAAAAGTAATTTTAAACATTGTTAATCAACAATGCTTTGATACGCGGTCTGACATGTCATAGGGTAGTCATAATAGGGTCATATCATATGGCATGTCATAAGATTGACAGGACTATAATATTTCTATCATCTAAAACTTTACACATTTACATGTATTGCACATTCTAAAGTTTCGTGTGATGTTTACAACCCATTTCCATAGCAACTAAAAGGATACGATTACGAGCTGTGATGATTTACTAATTCGATTACCTCAACCCCCCCACTTTTTTTTTTTTTTTACAAAAATATTACTTATTAAAAAAAATTCTATCACATACCCGGTAAATCTATGTAAATTTTCTCGTAAATCACACCATCGTCCTCTCTATCTTCTGGTAACCGTGGATAAAATACAAACTCGTTGTCTATTTTTAGTGTGTCTCCACTTTCACTGTCCGTCACAGACCATGGATGGGTAACGAACGTGTTCATCTTATGTTTTCCTCCCGGCGACATTACGGCATATCGTACCAATGTTCCTGCATAATCATGCCAAAATATGGCCACTTTCCGGGGAGATCTGTTAACAAACTCAACATAGGACCGTTCATCGTGATTAAGAGATCGTATTTCTCCACTCGTCGCCATTAATAGATTTTTATATAATGTCTATAAATAGACCTATCCTTTAAATGTAAACAATAAATGTATGGTGTGTCTAGATCACAATTTATGTTCGATAAACGACTCGTTAACAACAAACTGCAAGCACCGACGACCGTGTCTTTCATATATTTACAGTCAGAGAATGGTAACAGTAAATTTAGTCCGGTGGGAGACCTACAACCGACGGATAATTAATTCTAGGTAAACAAGTCGACTTGAGGAACAATTTTCTGCCGCCCAGTGTTACTGACTTCAGGGAAAATACATTCACGGGTCAAAAGTCTTTCAGCATTACACATTGAAAATAAAGCCACATATTTAAAGCAATATATGGGTACCCTGAAGGCTGAAGTCATTTTTTATCCGGCGTTCTTGGTTTTTTTTTTTTTTACTTTAAAGTCAGTATTAATTTAAGAAATAATTAATGGAAGCCATATGTATTTATATAGTTTTTACCACGGGTAGGCCTTTATAACGCTCGGGGTAAAAAGCTGACATAAAGGCCTACTCGTGGTAAAAACAATATATACATATGGCTTCCATGAATTCTTTCGATTCTAATATGAAAAAATTGGTAAAATATCGTTATAAATTGTCGATGACGTCATAAATTACAACGGGTGTAGGTATATATATTAATTTTACCACGGGTTTGGACTCAAAACGTTTGAAGGTCGTCATTTTAGAATATATATTAATTTAAACAATATTTATTTCGAAAATAATCAGACAATACAGTACATCAAACAGTAATTACATACAGGATTCAGAAACAAGCAATTATGCTTTTATAAATCTGTCTCCTAAAATAAACATACTGTGATACATAGCATAATCATGACTATTATAGCATGCTCTTTATAAAATCTATAACTATTAATATATTTATATAATAATATTGCTGGTAATTTATATAAGACATCGTCCCGAGTCAAGGTCACCGAGTCCAGACAACGCGACATGAATGTGTCGCGCTATGTGGACACAGGAACCCCGGCCAGGGAAGATAATAATTTGATAGAGTAGAATAAAAATATGTGAAATACTAATCACAGGCACTCGTATTCCGGACCCCCCCCCTTTTCCTCATTTGGTCCCTCCCGCGATTATGGTATGGATCTTTGTCTGGAAGTACATCTTAGAGCCATATATCCATATTTTACAACATTTAGTGTTACAACTTTCTCGTTCTACTAACTTTTGTTTCTAGGTCCAGCTGCCGTTTTACTAAATAAACCTAAAGGTAAGAAACAATCGTCAAAATACGAAGAGGGAATCCTCGCTTCGACTTGATATTTTACAACAACACGCCAGTTTTTAAAAGGATCTTCGCTTGTTCTCGTCTCAAAAATGATTTCCCTTCATTCCTATCTAGTTGATACGTACGAACAACACATATTTATTGATGAAATTCAAGTTTATTCTCGACGACACATCCAAATTTCCTCCACTCGTATCGTTTCAGGAGGTTTACCGAGCATATTTTGTTTCGAGTTATTTCATTGGTCGGAAAGATTTTCGGAACTTTTTTAGCTTGTTCTTCGCTACGCACGGCCAATCCATTTCGTATCGAGAGGCCTATTAAGCGGGAGTTTTAAACCGCGAAAAAAAGTGGAAAGTAAACCTTTTCAGCCAGTGTGTAATAAATGCACCAGAAAAAAAAATGACGAACATAGTGACATGGTAATAATATTGTCTGAAATGGAAAAATGCACTTCAAACATAAAGTTTGACGGATGACCATTTGATCACTGAAATGATCATAGAGAAAGGGACACTAGTTTATATCATAA
>MJUT01057422.1:374772-387243 GCA_002080005.1 Gigantidas platifrons
GTACGCATCAACTAGATAGGAATGAAGGGAAATCATTTTTGAGACGAGAACAAGCGAAGATCCTTTTAAAAACTGGCGCGTTGTTGTAAAATATCAAGTCGAAGCGAGGATTCCCTCTTCGTATTTTGACGATTGTTTCTTACCTTTAGGTTTATTTAGTAAAAGGGCAGCTGGACCTAGAAACAAAAGTTAGTAAAACGAGAAAGTTGTAACACTAAATGTTGTAAAATATGGATATATGGCTCTAAGATGTACTTCCAGACAAAGATCCATACCATAATCGCGGGAGGGACCAAATGAGGAAAAGGGGGGGGGTCCGGAATACGAGTGCCTGTGATACTAATAACGTGTACTAAGGAGGGAACTTGAAATGATAACTTATGATTAATTTTGAGGCGAGATGTACGTCACTAAAGTATGGTAAGCCATATGCTCATGGTGTAAACCTTTTACTTTTGATGATGTATTTCTGCATCGAAACGAAAATTAGAAATAGTCGGCGTATTGATTTGTTTGAGTATTAATTTCTAACATGTTGTTAACTTGTCTAGTATTGTGGTTATGTCTACTACCTACGGAATTCGGTATCAAATCTAATAAATATTGGGGAGTTCTATTATTTTTTTATTTTGTGAAATAAAATTAGTTTACGATTTTGTCTTCTATCTGATAGTTTTTCCCACTTAATTTCTTCATATAATCTATTAAGTCCTGTTAATTTAGTCCCTCCCGTTACCATTCTTGCAGCGTCAAGCTGAACGTTTTCTAATTTATTTATTAAACTTTGATTTTGAGAATCCCAAATAACGTCAGCAATGACATGTAGATTTTTTCAAGACAAAAACGATCAAGAGTCATTCGCACTTTCCTTAGCATATTTAAGCGAGTATATGATTTTTTTAACTATGTAATCAACATGATCGTGCCAAAATCCATTGTTTGAAAAGATTACGCCCAAATGTTTGTGATTATCTACTTTTTGGAGTTCTGAATTATTCATTTTTAAGGGGGGATGGTTTGGCTTATTATTTTTCTTAGACAAAATCATAGTTTCATTTTTTTGTGGGTTAAATTTTACGAGCCATTTTTCAGACCAGATATGAATTTTGTCTAAGTCGCCATTTAAAGTCTCCGCAGTTTCTAGGGTCATCTACAACAAGATATAAACTGGTATCATCTGCGAACAGTTTTATTTAAGCGTCAATATATTGAACAATATCATTAATAAAAATTATGAATAAAAGAGGTTCAAGTATGGACCCTTGGGGAACCCCGGCGTTGATCGATAACCAGTCAGAATTTGAACCATTTATAACCACTCTGTGATACCTCCCACTTAAATAATTTTCGAACCAATTTAGTAAATTTCCTGAAATGCCAGATCAGGGGCGGATTCAGCGCGTGCCCCCCCCCTAAAATTGGAAAAAATATGATTTTTTTGCGTAAAATCGTGATTTTTCACACGAAATACCCCGATTATTTTAAGTGCGCCCCCTAACTTGAAATCCTGGATCCGGCCCTGCAGATTGTTTTAATTTGAAAAGTAATCCTTTGTGCCATNCAGCGCGTGCCCCCCCCCTAAAATTGGAAAAAATATGATTTTTTTTGCGTAAAAACGTGATTTTTCACACGAAATACCCCGATTATTTTAAGTGCGCCCCCTAACTTGAAATCCTGGATCCGGCCCTGCAGATTGTTTTAATTTGAAAAGTAATCCTTTGTGCCATACTCTGTCAAACGTTAGATATTATGTCATATAACTTTGTTTACTTTTATTTGTAATCATTTATGATTTAAACGTTATAATTAAACAATTTTAATTTAGTTACGTTTTCATAACGTTTTATCGTAACCACCATGACCTGATTAACCATTATGGAATATCTGTGTCACAAATGAACGAGGATGTGTTCCCTTTGTCGTCATCACTGTCCTGCCCTTCCCTCATCCATATCACCGTGTTTGTTACAAGTGCCACCAATAGAACAGGAACTGCCTACCCTTCCGGAACACCCGAGTTTAACACCGGTTCGTGTTTCTAGATCTTTAGTTTTCTGTGCAGTGTTTTGTAGATCACTCTTTGTGTTTTTGTCCGTTTTCTTTTGGCCATTGTATTGTATGTCTTTCCTCGATTTACGTCTTCTGATTACTTCAGGAAGTATATGTGCCTGCGCCTACCACGGAACTCCGGGTGTAGAAATAAGAAATACAACAATTGTAGTTTCTTCGCTATGTGGTAAAGTCCCCTGTCCCTGCAAGTCGCACCCGCTTGTTGTGCGAGACGAATCAAGCACATAATTCTCAATCAAGACCGAACATGAATGTTCGGAGAACGGCACACATCATCATCGTAAGATTTGGATTTAGGATTTATGATGCTTAACGCCAAAAATATTTCAGTAATATAGTGGCGGTCATTTCTATTGGTGGAGAAAAACGGTGTACCCGGAGAAAACTACCGATCTACCGCATGTCACTGACAAACTTTATCACATAATGCTATATTGAGTACGCCTCGCCTGGGTGGAATTCGATCTTACAACATTATTAGTGATAGGCACTGATTGCACAGGTAGTCTAAATCTACAATACGATCACGGTCACGACGGCCCCATGGTCTTAAGACGGTATTGAAATTAGGAGTGGTCGTTGATGTCCCGGTACGAAGTAAACATTTTCCGACGCTACATTCAGAATATTCTCTTATTGTTGTGAACCACTCTTTTAACCTACGTAATGTATTGTTTATTATCTGTTTCTCGTCATGAATCCAGTAGATATACTGATCATCGATCTGTATACAGGTGTCAACCCGATTTCCATATCAGAATATATTTGTGTTGTTGAACGGTAACACGATGTGATAACGTTTGTCGGTGACCATCAACAATTTCTAGGTTTTTCGGGTGACATACGACACTTGAAACAAGCACTTACTACCTTTTATGGTTGTTTATTTACAGTTAAGAAATGAGAATATGTAGAAAATTGAAGGTCAGGAACAAATTTAAGTGCATGCTTGAGATTTTCTGGTATTTGTAAACTATCCACATCTGTCGTTGTACATGTCTTCCTCAGTGTTTGTAAACATCGGATCCATAACGGGTACACTGAAATAAAGATATATAATGTTAACTTACTAGCAAATTACAATGGGTCGACACGGTATAGGCTATCGGCTGAGTTATCGGTTGATACGGTATAGACTAACGGCTAAGTTATCGGTTGATACGGTATAGACTAACGGCTAAGTTATCGGTTGATACGGTATAGGCTATCGTCTGAGTTATCGGTTGATACGGTATAGGCTAACGGCTGAGTTATCGGTTGATACGGTATAGACTAACGACTGAGCTATCGGTTGATACGGTATAGACTAACGGCTGAGTTATCGGTGATGCGAGAGTCAGATCCATTTTATACCGATCATATCCTAGTATTTCTATTACAGTTTCTATTAATAAATAGAGTTTCTAATGCTGGAAAATCCCACGACACACTGTTCTAATGTTCAGCTTGCAGACATGCCAACAGACCCGAGTGTTGTGAGACTGGCCAGCATTTATAGCATGATTTCCCGTTGATCTGCTAATCACCCATATAACAACATTTAATGGTTTCATCCACTGCAGAAAAATGATCTTGATAACAATAATTTAATACCATTAATAATTCGGAGTGGTTATGTTCGGCCAGCCATCCACGATATAGTTAAACTACTGCTTAAATTTGCGTTCAACACCAATCAATCAATCCAGCCATTTTATTGCACATGTTATAAATGAACGTAGTTTATGGCAAGGCATTCAATTATTAATAACCGCATTGGTAGTGTAATAATTAAGTGTACTCGCCTCGAGTGTGGTAGATCGTGGGTTCGAGCCCCGGTAGACTAGAGTAACACCAAAGACTTTTGAATTTGATATTTCATGAGTAAAAGTAAGAGCAAAGACTGGTTGACAGAGAATCAGAATAATGTCTACATGCGGATTGGTTCAGTGAGCTAGCACTATAAATATCCAACCTAGCGTGTTGGTAAAGCGGAAATGGCATCATCATCATAAATGTAAACTGTTCTCGCCATGACATAACTCGTTAAACAATAACCCCTCAGTCAATGAGTCACTTTGGGCAATAAACCGACATCTGGTAGATCCACAGGCGCTCGTCGCACGGAATTACCATGCACCCCCTATATTACTTATTGTGGTCGACACATGCAAGTTGCTGTTAACATAAGTTTGTATGAATATGGACACGAACAAGTTAAAAATAAGGAAAATGAAAAAAAGAAAAAAAGAAATTTTATTGAAAATAAATATGTAAACAGAAAGTTAAATAAAGGGGGTGGTAATTCCGTGTCACGAGCGCCTGTGGGTAGATCTATTATTCTAATGTAGTTCTTTAATATTCCTGGTTTGTGATTGGACATAATCTCGTTGAGATTAGAATTCCGAAGAAATTTTTGTCTGTATCTTCATCCTAATCTCGTTTTGAACAAGCCCTATCAAGGGTATTCTGGAAATGTTAAATTTGACCCCCCGGTCACGGCATTCCGATGGCTATTTTGGCATGGATGGATTGTGTCAGATCAAGTGCAGGTAAGATTTCATATATAGACATATTTTCTAGTTCAAATCTGCAAAAATATTGATATTTCCTTACCTTTTACAGCGTATATCCGACAAAATAATCCAAACTTCACTTTGAATGCTCCGCCATTTTACTGAAGTCTTGAACTACACCACGTGATCAAAAATCGTGACGTATTTTGCTATAGTCTGTTTCGTAGTTCGAGATGTCGATGTCAGGATACTAGTAATAAAATAATTTGACATAGACATCTCAAACTATGAAACAGACTATAGCAAAATACGTCACGACTTTTGATCACGTGGTGTAGTTCTAGACTTCAGTAAAATGGCGGAGCATTCAAAGTGAAGTTTGGATTATTTTGTCGGATATACGCTTAAAAGGTAAGGAAATATCAATATTTTTGCAGATTTGAACTAGAAAATATGTCTATATATGAAATCTTACCTGCACTTAATCTGACACAATCCGTCCATGCCAAAATATCCATCGGAATGCACTGGGGGGTCAAATTTAAAATTTCCAGAATACCCTTGATAGGGCTTGAAACGAGATTAGGATGAAGATACAGACAAAAATTCTTCGGAATCCTAATCTCAACGAGATTAGATTGGACAATGCTGTAATTTTCAAGGTATCAATTCCATGGTTGAAATATCATGCGATATTTTTTTGAATTTTAATAGCCGATTACCGCTTGAATAATGTGGCAATGCACATGATTACATTAGAATGGAGATACAGTGTAACTGTAAATTGTATTTGAAAATTTCACACGGCATTGATTTTCGATTTAATTTTTTAATGGTGTAATTTTCTCTTGATCAATTCCACGGTTGAAATAGCATGCGATATTTATATAATTTTAGCTGATTACCACTTGTCAACGTCATCTTGTCAATAATGTGACAATACACACGATCACATTAGAATGGAAATAACTGTATTGTATTTGAAAATTCATGGCATCTTGATGCCGTGAAATTTTCAAACGTCACCAATAAGCTCAATTTGCGATCATCAACAGGGGCGGATCCAGGGGGGGGGGGGCACCCGGCGCCCCNTGTATTTTACAAGAAATTGTCAATTTTCTAGCGCCTTCCGTAGCTCTCAAGGTTAAAATTTTAGTGTATAGTTGACCGGAAGTCACGTCACAAAAGTCACGTGATGTCGCTAATAGTTCGATATGCTAAAATTGGAAAAACATGATTTTTTTTTGGCGTAAAATCGTGATTTTTCACACGAAATACCCCAACAATTTTCGCGCCTCCATTCGCTGGGCGTGATTTTTTTAAGTGCGCCCCCCTAACTTAAAATCCCGGATCCGCCCCTGATCAAATCTCCAATTGATGCCGTGAAATTTTCAAACGTCGCCAGTAAGCTCACATGATTTGCGACAATCAAATCTCCAATTGATGCCGTGAAATTTTCAAATACAATACATATAAAGTTAGTATCATAATTTGACATACCTGGTAGATCTATATAGACTTTCTCATATCGAGGAACTTCGTCGTTTTGCTCTTGTAGTGGAGGATAAAATACAAACTGGTTGTGTATTAAATGTCTGTCGCCACTTTCACTGTCAGATGAAGACCACGGATGAGTTACGAATGTATCAATTTTGTATAATCCACCGGGTTTTATTATGGCGTACCGTACAAGTTTTCCAGTGTAATCGTGCCAGTATAAAGTCACAGTGCGAGGGGATCTGTTCTCAAATGCCACGTAAGAAGCTTCCTCGCTCTTCTGAGACCTAATATTTCCCTTTGTCGCCATATTTCACATCCTCATCGATCGGCTGTTGTTTTTTTTAAACATTGTAAACAGCTGAGAATAATCACGTACATGATGCGTACTAGTTCGATGTATGGCGTGCCGATTTAACAAAATATTACTACATTTTTGTGTTCATAACATAATCATTGAAATACTGTGCAGTCACTTGTTTTTCTCTGAATCGAATGGTGAATATATTACACGAAAAGAAGTCACAGTTAATCGTAAAAAGTACAGTTTATACAATTTTCTTATCCGAATTAATGATGTTGTTTATATACATGTATAGGGCCGGAAAATTGAGGAGATGTTTAACCAAGCATTATTCGATGTAATTTACAGTGTCGGATTAACCTAATAGGAATGACAGACATCTTCCTAAATGATTATTATATATACATGCAAGTAGAATAAATTGTCTTAATATATAAAACGGCTGCATGACTGAGGTTGTTGGCGCATGTCCAGTTGTTTACGAAGGTGTGGAATCTTTATTAAAAGAAAGTTTTTACGTTAGGAGGAAGGTGTGAAATCTTTATTAAAAGAGGGTTTTTACGTTAGGAGGAAGGTGTGAAATCTTTATTAAAAGAGGGTTTTTATGTTAGGAGGAAGGTGTGATCTTTATTAAAAGAATGGTAAAAAAAAACTAGCTTTAAACAAAGGGAACTATTTATGACAGAATCTACCAAAACCACTTGGAAAAGGACGATAGAGGCAGAAATAGACAAACTAGGGACAGATGGTCTACTCTAGGGCAAAGACAGTAACCAAAGACAGAGACAAATAGAGGCAGTGCATAAGGGCCGTACTCGCCACCGGGCGTAAAGAGGATAGGTGAGGCGAGGAAAGAAGGTCGCAACCTCTTAATACTAGAGCAAGTTATTTTAGTGATAATATAGGCCTACCATTTTGGGGGATAAAGTGATCCCACGTAACCGCCCATGTTAATTTTTGACTTTTAAATTCCCACTGTAAGCTGATTCTAGGCCATGGTGAAGTACATTTTTTGTATACACGATACCACTATTCAGTTACTTGCCGCAGATCAGTTGTCCTAGTACTCAGTCTAGTTTCCTTTCGCACACGGGGGCGTCGTGGTCGTGATCTAATGGTAGTTGGATTTACAACTGCATGTGCAATCAGTGAAGTTGTGAGTTCAAATCCCGCTCATGGCGAGGTGAACTCGATATGTTAGACTCTATGTGATAAAGTTTGTCAGTTACTTGCGACAGGTCGGTGGTTTTCTCCGGGTATTCCGGTTCCTCCACCAATAAAACTGACCGCCTCGATATAACTGAAATATTGTTGAATATAGCTTTAAGCACAATAACCATATCAAACCCTTATACCCATTTGCACACGATGTATATATTCCGGATCAGGATCGGTGCTTTCGTGGTACTTGTGTGTATATTATGTACACTTCCGGTTAATAAAAGGCGGCTTGTTTATTTATTTTGAAACATTTGAAATCATAATGCAAAGATCGGCAAGAATGAAAAAAGAATTAGAGATGTTGGTAACATCTCCACCGTATGGAATATCTTGTTGGCCCAAAGATGATAGAACTGATCTATTGGAAGCGCGTAAATATATTATCTTAACAAATGCCGTGAATGGAGAAAAACACAAAATGTTCAAACTGATTGTCAAAATGTCAAAATGATCACGTAAAATTCAACTTGCTCTTTCAAACCAAATCACATATGCAAGTGGCAAAACGTACCACAAAAATATTAAAGCCTTCAACTTGGTCTTCCACACAGCGGTCTTTAGCATTGTGACAATGGAATGGTGAGGTTTTTGCCTACCTTACCTTACCGCCAACTCTTCTTCCGCCCTTTACGGGCAACCCCATCTAATGGGTGGTGTGCTGTTTTCTTGTGCTATGTTGTGTTGTGTGTTGTAATGTCCTCCACCATCCAGAACATGCTAGAAATGGTACAACGAAGAGCGGCGAGATATGTGACAAATCGTCATCACAACACATCATCCGTCAGCTCCATGATAGCAGATCTCAATTGGAAATCACTGGAAGATCGTAGGAAAATAGCGAGATTAACAGTGATGTACAAACTGGTAAATGAATTGGTACTAGTAAATACAGAGGATCGTCTAATTCCACCAGACAGAATATCCAGAAATAACAACACAAAAGCTTACCAAATACCATCTTGCAGAACAGATATAAGAAAAGAATCCTATTTTCCTAGAACCATCAGAGACTGGAATGCACTACCGGACAACTGCGTCACCATCGGGAGCCTTGAAACCTTCCAGGCTCACCTTCAGGAACTATTCTAAACCACTCCAAGATGTTTTTATCTTCACTGTATATATATGTAAAGCACTTCAAAAAATTCAAACTCAATGTATATATTTGCATGCGCATCCAAAAAGTGGCAGAATAATCAACGAATTGATGGTGGCCGCATACTGGTAGAAGTAGAAGAAGAATATATACATTCCCTACCACCACATATATCCGTGCATACATTAAAATTCGTGCCATATATACAGTAATGACTTATAAAATTAAATTAGATTAAGTTAATTTAAAACCTATGTTAAAATCTAAAAGTCCATTCTGTTTAATGGACGTTGGTTAACTATCTCTACATATTTGCACAGAAAAAGTTCATCACCATGATCAAATATTAGTTGCACTGTAGCATCCACCATGTACATCAACTAGTATTTCCCTTTCTTAATATTCAGCGATCTGTATCTTGTAGAATGTAATGCAAAGCATAACCTCCTGGAGATATACTCAATATCAGCTGTGATTTCAAGTATCCTACTCTTCTTTTGGTTCGAGAAAATTTCATTTTCTATTTTGGTACAATCCATAATGATTTGTAGTTGAGTTGTATGGTCGTATCCATAAAATGAGTTCTTAGTAACAACTTGGATGATTTTGTTTATTTCCTCTAAGTATGGAGTTCTTATTAGATCTAGTGTCTTACATTTCAATATAAAATGAATTAAGTCTTCTGATTCTTGGTCGCACAGCCTACATTGTGTGTTCTCATTGGTGTTAAATTTTGCTCTATCTAATTGTAGGATATATGAGCCTGTTACGATTTTTATTTTTATTGCAATAAATATTGCTTCTCTGGGTGGGTCAGAAGATTTATCCACATGGGTCATCTCGTGATTGGTGTTTGGATTGAAACTGGAGTAATTTAAATATTTTAGTTTCTCATACATTGTGCAATCATCTAGCAAACGAGTTTTCCAGTATTTAAATACACATTCTTTGATGGTTCTTTTTCAATCTATTTTTGACGGAGGATATTGTAGCAATTCTAGGGGGTGTTTAAATATTTTACTTTATTCACTAAATATTAGTTTTTAATGGTTACATGCTGAGTAGAGGTATTCCACCTGCACATTCGTTAGTTTTCAAAAACATCACAATTTGTTTACCTGAATTGATTACAGGGGCTAATCAAGGGTGTTACTTTCCAGTACGAACGACAACAAGTTATTTTCCATTAAAATACAAAATAGATATTGTGTCGCTCCAACCATTGATTGCCAAGGCTTAAAATTTTATCAGTTGTCGTACATGTAGTATTCATTGTAAATTCAACAGAAGTCTTCAATGGGACAAGTTTTCTAGCTGATTTAGATTGAGGGTAAGCAGTTCCTGCTCCACAAGTGGCATCTGTCTTGTTACTCGTGTTAAAAATCTGGTAATAAGTTATGAATAAGAAAAGAAGGGAATATGATACATTAAATGAAATATACAATGGTGTCCATGGTTATACATTGTATGCAACGCAGAGCCCCAAGGCTATGCTGCCATACAATCGGCCCCTGTTCTTTTTCTATACAATAACTGTCTTGATGAGATATATGTTTCGATTTATTGACTTTTGAAAAAAAGATATATTCACTGTAAACTGCACATATAAATCCTTTTCTCATTTAAATTATTATTTATTTTATTGGTCTAAATAGAGTATCGTTAAATCACCAGTAATCTTTTACATTTCTTTCTTGTTACAACAAACCATGTGACAAAATTGAACCAAACTATCAACAAATAATACTATATATTATTTGATTGAATGCAAATAACATCATGCATGTCATGTGTACATGAATGATATTTGGATGATCCTGTACAAAGTTTCATTCCTTGTGTCGATCAGAAATCCAAAATGGCCACCACAAAAAGACATTGTTTAATACATGTACAATGTATATAACTCAGTATGCAAATATAAATCAAAACATTTCTCTGCGACTACATCTCGCATCCATCAAGCAGTACAAATATGTTGTCAATCAAAATTCAATCATGCTGATGTCAGTCTTAGGGTTTATTCATTAGAAGTCTTGTAGAATCCAATTTTTATGTTTTTATTTTCAGAAATTTTAGGAGGAAATGGTACACCATATGAGACAGGGGTGTTTAAATTAGAAATACAGATACCAGAAAGGTACATGTAGGTTTTATTCACCCCCAGACTTGTCTGGGCCAGCCAGACAAGATTGAAATATTTACTGCTGTAGTATTAAGTGGACGTTTTACATACTGTGGTGACATTTGATACTACATCAAGAATTACTGATCTTTAATAACTTTTTAGAAGAAGTGGGTCATTTTATTCCCCCCCCCCCCCCATTTTTCTACATTTAATATGTATTCTATTCAATGAACGATATAGCTGATTGAAAGTAGCATTACACCACAACCCTAACATTTCAATGATGACTTATTCCATGCATTCATACCAGAATTCTAAATCCTGTTACCAATTTCACAAACATTTGACAAAACCATCACTCAGGAGTAAATTTACATGTAAACCACCTCACGGGTAAATGTATTTCGCTAACGTTAAATATGTATTGTCACAGATATTATTAATGGCTTGATAATTATAAATATATCTACAGGGGACTACAGCTTCCAAGGGTCTTATATTTTATTATATGGCTTCTTTTATTTTTTTTGAAAACGTGGTCCGTTTTCGGATTAATTCAAAATAAATACCAATCGATTACTGCAAAATCATTTCAAAACTGCATCGGTGATGTAATAGATAGCGTACTCATCTCAAGTGCGGTAGATGGTGGATTCAATCCCCAGTCGCGTAAAACCTAAGCCTATAGAATTGGTATTTTTTGCACACAGCATTAAGGAAAAAGAGCAAACACTAGTTGGCTCAGGACCAGGATAGTATGTCCGAGTGAAGCGACTTGTTTACCAGTGGATTGTTGTTTCAGTGAATTTATATCTTAGTACATGTAACAAGGATCCAATTAATTAAGTTGTCTGTCAAACCTACAAATGTATCATTAACATGATTAAAGGAGTTTGAGTTTAGTGTTTCACCAGTATGTTTGCTCTACTGATTACACTTGAATCAGATAGCAAAGAAAGATATTCTGGTGCACATCAGTCGGGTAGTTCGCCCACCTTCTTTCATTATAAGAAAGTCAGAGTCACAGACTTTATTGTAAATATGATAGACCTTGCAGATATCCTTTACTGATGCTTAGATAGCAAGAAAACCCAAAAATTATTTTAAAACTCCTTTCGAGTGTCCATTTAACCCCGGTAAACAATTTTAAGAATTTCAACCCTGAAACAGACACATCAAAATAGAGGACAATAAACGAATCTAACATTTCTTTATTTGTATTCTATTGGCGCTCACGTTGGAGGGCGATTCGGGCGAAGAAGTCGCCTTGTGAAGGTTGACTTCGCTTTCTCGTTGGTCAAAAGAGAAGTTCAAGTCGCCTTGTAATTTTGAAGCGTCGCCCTATGTCGCCGGCCTCGTATTTTCTCCACTGGCACTTGTCAATTATTGCACTCTATCGTATCCGTTATTAAGTATTTTGAAAGTGATTTTCTTGGAAAGTAATATATATAATCCATTACGGTTTATAGAAACTTTAATTTCGTTCATTAGATCTTTTGTTTATTGTTTATATATGCCCGGCTTAAAAGAAAACTATTTGTATTTTTAAACGATCGAATCGTTTAATGCTAGCGCTCGTGTCAACCGGAAGACACTGCTTTACACAACATGTGTCGCAACCTTCCGCCCAGACAAAACTATAGTCCATATAGAGTCAATT
>MJUT01057422.1:393411-420250 GCA_002080005.1 Gigantidas platifrons
ATTTTTTTCTCCTGACTTATGAATTGCTACTATAAAGGACCTTTTCCATGCAGTAGGATATTTTCCTGTTTTTAAAATCAGGTTAAAGATTTTTAGAAATGATTTACATAACACTGGATATGAATATTACTTCATTTAAAATCCCATCTGGCCCTGCAACTTTTCCTGTTTTAAGTTTAGATATAACCAATTTTAATTTTTTGTAAGTAATAGGTTTATCAGTTTCAACATTATATTCCAACTTTTCTTCCATTTCTAGAAGAAGTTTTTGAATATTTGATTGGAAAGCTTGGTTATATATATTTGTTTTTCCTTGGTTTTGGAAATGTTCGACTATCTTATCCAACAGAATTTCTGGGATTTCTTCTTCTTTCTTGTTTTTTAACGATTTAAGGATTTTCCAGTATTCTTTTGGGTCTTTATCTTTATTGTCCGTTGGAAGTTTATATATCTTTTGGTTATACTCATTCTTTTTCTGTTTTACAATTTTTTAAGCTGTTTACATAGAAAAAAATACTTTTGTTTTAAATCATTATGGTTTGAATTATGTTTTATTTTATTTCCTAATGCATTTATTTCTCTTTTGGTCTCGTAGACTACTTCATCAGACCAAACATGTTTAAATTTTCTCTTATTTATTAAGAATTCGCGGAAATACAGCCTCACGAATAGGTTTGTTGAAGGAAATCACGAAATTTAAACGCTGCGAAAATAAGCCACTTTACAGTATATTATGTACATAATGACAGATGACATTAATGTCACATTTAAATTAAATTACGTCTGTTGTAACGTTATCCTTTTGGATGCAAAATAATAATCTGTAAAGATGTTCAACATCATGTACATGTACGATTTAGAGGCAAACTACCCTATAATGTAGGAAGCACAATTTGTCTCTGAATGTTATTTTGATATCAGGCTCTGTGTCTGTATTTAAATGCTACAGAGCTTTTGCCATCACTTGTTAACTTTTTACATTTTAATCTTCTGGTGAACCAAACTTGGCAGGGATGGTTGTTGGGGATTGAGATCCAGTTTGTTCAAATGAGGTTGATCTGATTCTTTATTGTTGATGATATCTCTTTCTTCTTTTTTCCATTATTTTTGTTTATTTTTATTATATATTTTTTTCTCTTGCCTTTAAAAATATAACATTATACCATTATGGTACCGTATGTGTAAATATGAAATAATGACAATATATATATTTTTATGTTATAGGTATCCGTTTGAGCCACCAAAAGTTAGTTTTATCACACCTATATATCATCCCAATATAGATACAGGAGGAAGAATATGTTTAGATACACTGAAGATGCCTCCGAAGGTATTATTACTAGTGATGCATTGATCATCTGAAATATTGACTAATCAGTCAGACATCACTGTCCGATCCGATGATCGATTCAGATTTTTAGTGTCAAAAATATATTTGTTTTAACTTAATTTTTTTTATTTTGTCTTCATACTGACAAACATCTTGCAGTTTTATCCCAGATACTTCTGACACTCAGTCAGTCCACATATTTGGACTAGTCTATTGTTTGGAAATTATCTAAAAATAAAATATCCTTTTCTGGGAATGGGAAATTCTGAGAAAAATCAGGGACATTCTCTATATACTAAATATAGGAGGTTCTTTAAATAGCAAAACTCTGTTTAATTTTAATCTGGAATTGTAATTGCAAAAATTTTAATTATACCCGCTCCACCGGAGAGGGGGGGGGTATACTGTTTTACCTTTGTCCGTCCCAAGATATTTTGCGTCGCATTTTTCTCAGCAACTATTGATGGCAGAAATCTGATATTTGGTGACAAGCTTCATATAGGTATGCCATATTATGGGAAGCGTTTTTGGACCCGTCAGATTCCTACTTCCTGTTTGCCGACTTAGTTGGTTTTTATACACATTGAACATACGTGTATATGCGAGGGTATCATAAGTGAGCATTACCTCACAGTTCATCTTGTTTTTACCGATTTAAGATGCTTCATAACATTTTCTATCAAATTTAAACGTCCAATTGAAAATGAGGAGAGCAATTACAGAACCTCTTGTTTTTATACAAGTCAGTCAGTATAAAAATTGTATAAAAGTATTAATAAATTGTTTATGCTATGCTAATAGTGTTTTCCTTGGCAATTTTATCATGGCACAGCACAATGCCTTCCTGTTACATCACCATGCTGTCTTCACAATGCCTTCCTGTTACATCACCATGCTGTCTTCACAATGCCTTCCTGTTACATCACCATGCTGTCTTCACAATAGAAGTGTTTATGCCCTTGTCTAATTTGTGAAATTATAACATTATTTTACCTTAAAAGTACTTCTATTAGGCCATGCAAAGTTAATTACTTGGTTCTCAGGCCCTTTTTTGTCAAAATTGATGAGGGAGGGCGGCATTTTTTTTTATCCTTTTACTGCTGTAAAAAGTGATGAGGGAGGCATTTTTTCTTCTTTCTTTTTGTGAAAAATATGGCAATGTATAAATCTTTTCATTACTTTATTGAAAATTTCAATTTTATTTCTTCCGATGGTGGCAGAAACATCACAAGTGGTTAATTTTTATGGAAACGTCCAATCCGCTGGTCCCAACGTACCATTTTTTATCTCCGTAAACAATTCCAATAAGGTACAAGCTTCGGAGAAGCCCCCTATTATGTTTCCTGGTAAAACTGGCAAACATTTGTGCCGAATTTGCACAGAAATGATTGACATTTTGTCTAAATGTCAAACGGAAACACATTTTTTATTTATTCATTGTCATAACGATGCTTTAAATCTCATTTAAGCATGATGCGTTTTAAAGTGTTTCATCGACCACGCGATATAAGAGAAAAACGGATGCAGTTGTTTTTTCCGTACGGACAGCGCTACCGCATTTAAAAAAAATTTAAAAATATTTTTTGCAAAAAAATCGGCAATGCAGCGACGAATTTCCACATGCGGGCGGGCCTGAGAACCAAGAAATTAACTTTGTATGGCCTTATTATTATAATAATAGTAGTAAAAAGTAAAAACAATATTGAAGTCGAAATAAATAATTTTAATATTGATAATATCTGACAGTTAGTAAAATGTGCCTTTAAATCTTCATTTCTGTTACAACAAAAGAATACAATCAATGATATATTAACCCTGGAAAAGTGTTGAAAATGGTCTTTTGCCAGGCAGCCATCTTGGAGTATAAAACTAGGCAGAAATTTGAAACAACTATAACTTTGCAACCACTGGTCGGATTTTTATCCCCTCGCCAACGAAGTTGCAAAGGGATATAGTAACGCTACCATCCTTCCATAACATCCTTGTGAACACTCTAGAATCAACATCCTTCAATGGATTTTGACCAAACTTTTCAAGGTCAAAGGTCAAGGTAACCGTGTCAAATCTTTAGGCGAGGGGATATGCCATGCTTTGCGTTGCCCTTGTTACAAATAAATGCTTAAAATTCTGTCTTTGTGAGCTTTATTTGAAAGCAAGAAAGGGAAAAGCTTGAATATTAATGAAAATTGTCATAGCATCTCTACCATCTGAATGCATGAAATGATGCATGTACATGTAGTGTCTTCTAATTGTACAAATGTCATGTCATACTGAATTTCTGGGGGAAACACAAGCTAAATAAAGTAAAACTAGTGTTAGTTTAAACTCATTGTATTTAACATTGATAAGCAGGCTATGGTTTAGGTTTATGGTGTTTGATGCCACTTTCAACAATATTTTAGTTATATCGTGGCGATCAGTTTTATCGATAGAGGAAGCCGGAGTACCTGGTGAAAACCTGTCGCAAGTCACTGACAAACTTGATCACATAATATTGTATCCAGTACACCTCATAATGATCGGGGTTCGAATTCACAACTTTAATGAATCCAACTACCATATGATCACGGCCATGATGGCCACCTACAGCTGTAGAGCACTTGTGAACATTTTAAATTTGATTGTAGGGAGCATGGAAGCCATGTTTAAATATATGTACAGTGTTGACCAGTATACAGTTATTAATGTCAGAACCTAACCCAGAAGATCCACTCATGGCTGATATTGTAAGTATTGATAAAAGCAGAGACTCACAAGAGCATTTATTGCTCACCTGATGGGCATTCTTTTATACTGGCAAATTATTTGATTAATATGAACAAGGACATCCTCACATTAAAACTTTGTTAGAGACCATCCAATGACCATTCATATTCAGTTTTGGTTCCATCATGTTCATATTTTCTAAGAAAAAAGACTTTTATTCATTTGTCCATAGAGTCCATTGTTACAAACTGTCCTGTGTTGTCAGTCATCTTAGATTTTCATTCCATTGTAAAAACTAAGTCCTGTGGTGTCAGCCATTTTGGATTTTCATTCCTAGGAATGGGCCCCAAAAATATGATGTTTCAATTTGCTTATTCTTGGAATTTGAAATGAGGAACTATTGGCCAGGTATATTATTACAAGCTCTAGTCTATGTTTTATATACATGTATTGGAAATTATTAAGAAAAAGATGAATTGATTAATTGAATGACCTTGAGTGGACTTCCTATATAATATATATATTTTTTTCAGTCAGATGAATACAAATATAATAAAACATTATACATTGAGAAAGCTAAGCAGTGGACAAGACAACATGCTGTAGAGAAAAATGTAAGTATCAGATATACAAGACATTTAGTAAGAAATGATATGGGTGTAGATGTACATGAGAGTCTCTCCAACATTACTGCTGTTCTACTTTTCACTGTTACAGTAGCATCTCCAATAATAGCAACCACATCATTGGTGTAATGGTTAGCATGCTCGCCTTGAGTGTGGTAGATCGTGGGTTCGAACCCCAATCAGGTCAAGCCAAAGACTAAAATTGGTATTTGCTGCTTCCCCTCCAAGCACACAGCATTAAGGAGAGAGAGCAAAGGCTGGTTGGCTCGGAATCAGGATAATGTGCCAAGTGGGGAGACATGTCTACCCACGAACTGTTGTTTCAGTGAGTTAGTTCAATAAAAATCCAACTAAGCATGTTGGTGTGGTACAAAACGGATCTCGTCATCATTTCATTGAAAATGAACGTGTTCTCACCATGATATAGCTGAAAAACTGCAGGGTAGGCATTGACCCTCCCTCACTCCAATAACAGCATTATTCACACCCTAAAATGAGTGTGTAACGGCCCCTAGCACAGCATGCAGTACAGAAAAATAAGTCTGAAATTTACAAGACAATAATTATATAATTATACCCCCACTCGTAGAGAGGGGGCTATATTGCAATCACCTTTTTCGTCCGTCCGTTCGTCTGTTCACACTTTCGTAACAGATATCTCAGCTTTGTTGGAAGAAATGATTTGATATATGGCTTTGGCATGGTGACTTGTACCGTGTCTCCCCTTTCCAGGTTTACCGCACATCTACTTCCTCTTTACCGTGTGACTTACAAATGAACGAGTGGGGGTATTCTTAGCACGACGTAGCGTGCAACATCTTGTTTAATTTGATTTGAATACTGCAATCTGATTGGCTAATCCGCTTGGAGAAAATTTTGGTTATACTCGATAACCTGTATTGGTATTGTGACGTCACCAACATATTCATTCGCCAACAACAAATTCAAATAGTCACATGAAATAATCGTAATTAAAATAGAGAAATCATTAAATTTTGTTGTAAAAATTAAATTATAAAAATTATACTTGTATAAACTGGTTTGGTACAGTTAACACGGTTTATTAAGTGTAAGCTGCCCAAACCAGGTTATTATATCGCATAACTTGTTGAAAAATTACAAATATTCCATAAATATACTGTAGAGTAAAATGTAGCTATCAAACTTACAATGGAATAATTATAATTTCTCAGGCATTCATGTTGGGTTATTTGTGTTTATTGTCACTTTAAAATAAGCAATTTTTATACATCAGTAAAAAATTTGCGACTTTGTATTACCTTATGCAAGTTATGGCGTTGTCAACCATCTGTAGACAGAATGGTTTCTGTGAGGTACATTGTAACTTAAGTCGTTCTTGAGACCGATCCTTCTGAATTTTAAACACAATGATCATTTGCACTGAATAAAGTTTAATAATGATTTGAGGTATTGTAACCCTAACCGTTTTGAAACAATAGTGCAAAATGGATGTTTCTGTTATTTGTACTATTTTATTTCTAAAAGAGGCATGAATTCTGAAATTGCTTTTATTTGGAAGGCATATGTAGAGAATTTTATTTTTTTTCGTCTAATTTTGATATGTTTGTTTGTTATTGTTTTTTCTGCAGTTGTATGCTGCGCTCATCATTTCCCTTTATTCAACTATATTATGACTAGCTACCAGACTTGTTGGGAGAGGAAAACTCACACTATCGAAACATACAAGAGAAATTCCCAACCTTGTGTAGATGTCTGTAACACTTAACACTCAAGAGTTAAATATCAGGGGGCAAACCCACATCATCAGTGGTGTTATGTCAATAACAACTAATCTGCTACCTTTACTGTAGTTGTTTTTATTGAATGATTTTAGAGTATGAACACTTGTTGACCTTAAATTTGGTATGGCAATTGTGTCGACACACATTGTCAAGTCAACTCAAATTTTCATTAAGAAACAAATATCTTTATAAACTGAGAGAACTGAAATAATATGACCGTTAATTATTAAATTAAGAAATAATTCATGGAAGCCAGAGTTTGTATACAGTTTTAACATGGGTAACATTACTTTCGTACAAATTTTATCCCGAGCGTTAGCGGGGGATAAAATGCAACGAAAATAATGTTACCCATGTTAAAACGTGATACAAACTCTGGCTTCCATGAATTATTTCGATTCTTGTAGGAAAAATCTAACTTATTTTTTTAAGTGGAAGTCGGTAATGGAAATGCATTTCATAACAAAATTCACTAACCTTCATGTTTTACAGTTTGCAGTTGTTTTTCTTTTATGTATAAATAGACTGATGCTATGAAGTTACTGATATTTTCCAATTCAATGGCATTTTGAATTTAGCAACTTAAACAAGTAAAATGCTCACAAAATCTTAAAAATAAATCGGTAACCATGTCTTTCAATGTCATCAGCATTCCTTGTAAACGACTTCCGGAAGATGTTAAATTTCAAAAGTCAAAGTCCATTGATGGTTGTCTTAAGTATTTATTCCAGAAAAATATAGGTAAAAACAATACAGGCATTTTTATGTTTGCTATGCATCATCACTAGGGAATTATGTTTGTAATTTGTTCGTCAATACACATGAATGAATTAAAATATATCGTGAGTTTTATCACTGTATTATTTATATAGCCAATGAAGGACGTCATGTTAGAATCAGTAATTAAACTTAACAATTTATTTCCACAGATTGACACAGAAAATCATATGAAAACAAAGACATTAGAAGAAACAGGAACAAAACGTTCCCAGCCGATGTGTGATGTTACAAATAAAAAACTCAAGAATGATACAACGTGATGTGTTATATATATTGTATATATATATAAGTACATATAGATAAAACCAACTACTTCTTGGACTTGTATTGATGTTCAACTTGGAGCAGCATCTTAGAAACAAGAATGTCAAGTGGAGTTCTAAATTTATTCCTATTATATTTACATAACATGGGGTCTAGAAGAATTGGTTTCCCCAGTGAAACATATATTGACCTTTTCTATATAATGGGGAATTCAGAATTGGTCTCCAGCTGGATGCCAAATCCAGATTTTTGAAGAGTGAAATTACAGAAAATAAACATATTTTGCTTTATAAAATTGGAATTTTTTTTATTTCAATTTTCAGCAAATTTCATCATATAACTGTGTATAGAAAAGGGAAATGCTGATAAAAATTGAATTGTATTTATTGAATTTATTGAAAACATATGTATTTAATGCATACATGTGAAATTTTTAATGACAATCATGACAATTGTTCTACAATTTTTATTTAGAATTAACTTGCTCTTTGATTGATAATAAATCAATAAACATAGTTGATTTTGTATATCATGATAAGGCCCATTGTTCTGCTTGGATCATAATGCTTAAAAAAATGACTTTCAACCTTTTGACTGAGGTGTACGTAATGACTTTTATTTCAGAAATGTGTCTTATGCACTACATATATGTCTAAATTTTTTGCTCTCTTGGTAAAGGGTCATTTTAGATATTGTCATCACTTTGAGTCCATCGTTGCCCGTAATCTATTGCATCCCTGTCTTCTCTGAAACCACTGGGTCAATTGTTGTTAAACTTGGTAGGAATGTGCATGGGTTGGTCCTCTGCAAAATCTGTTGTTTTTATTTTCTTTGCGATCGGAAATCCATTTTATTGTGTATTGTTTCTTTGTAATACTATCTGTATGTTTTGTTTCAATCCAGTAGGATTTCTGTTGTTTGAGAATTATAAATGCAAACTGTAATTTAAAAAAGCGATAAACTAGATTTCCAATCGCTGCTAAGAGGTTTACTACTTGTTGCACCATGAAATATAGCTAAAAAAAATCCTGAAACAGTCAACCATACGAAAACAAATGTTTCAGCCAATTTTTGCATGCTGTTATACCTTTACTAAGGCTTATATTATTATCTTGCCGACTTGTTCCTTCTTCAATTTACGGATTTTGGTATCTTCAAACTCTTGTAATTTTGTTGTAAACAGTGTGTCAATTTTTGTAACCGTGGTTACTTAAAGTAACAAAATGTAAAGCCAAAAATACCATGCTGTCGGAAAAGTTCCAGAAATTCTACTCGAAACAATAGATATGGAGATTGGAGGCAAAATAGGCACCCTATACAAACATGTACATGACTGCTCACTTCAATGGAAAGTGATGGATGTTAAAGTCTTATGTGTCCAAACCTCCACTCTTATTGAAGTGATGAAGTCATAAAGGTATAAGTTACTTATTATAAATTTGTTTATCTGTATTTATATAACAAATCTAGATAATTAAAATCATGGCTTCGTTTCATTTATTGGTGGTTAATTATAAATAATAATATGCTATACAGGAAATTCACACAAATCCGATTACATCATTACCGGTTGTTTGTAGGAGAGGTCATGTCTAATATACCTTATTAGTGTTTGTTTACGTATTTACGTACTGTGGTATCCAACACATATTGTGTTGTGTTTTTTGTTTTGTTTTTCTTCGTCTTGTGTACCCTAAGTTGTCAGTTTCTCTGGATAGTCCATTTTTGATTGCCCCTGCGGCATTCTCTAACTTTTATTTATAATAGGGAAAAAAATGAATTCGTTTCAAACCAGTTTCTAAACCGGAAAACCAAACTCAAACTGGTTTCTTTGCAATAAAAACATCCATATATGCATGCAAGTAGAATAATATTTTACCCTATCATATTTAATAACTTTGTATTAATATTTTCAAGTAATTTGTGTATCTTCCAACTATATAACATACCTCTTTTCATTGTATTAATAATGCTCATAATAAAATCTCAATCAGGAAAACTGCATCTGTGGTGTAATGGTTCGCATGCTCGCCTCGAGTGCGATAGATCATGGGTTAGAGCCCAGCTCGGGTCAAACCACAGACTATAGAATTGATATTTGTGGCTTCTCCGCTAAGCAACATAAAGGAGTAAGAGCAAAGACTGGTTGGCTCGAAATCAGAAAAATGTGTCCGAGTGGAGCGACATGTCTACCCGCGGACTGTTGTTTCATTGAGCTAGCACTATAAAAATCCAACTCAGCGTGTTGGTCTAGTACAAAGTGGACCTTATCATCATCTCATTGAAAATTAACTTGTTCTCGTCATGATATAGCTGAAAAATTGCTGAATTGGCATTAAACAACAATCACTCACTCATTCTCAATCAGGAAAGAGAAGTCGTCATAGTCGTGACCGTATGATAGTTGTTTTCACAACTACCTGTGCAATCGGTACCTATCACCACTAAAGTTGCGAGCTTGAATCACGCTCATGACAAGGTGTACTTGATACATCTTTATGTGATAAAGTTTGTCAGTGACTTGCGGTAGGTTTGTGGTTTTCTCTTGATACTCTCGATGCGTCTTCCTCCACCGATATAACTGAATTATTGTTGAACGTGCCATTAAACACCAGAACACTAACCCTTCTTAGGAAGCAGATTTAAGAAAAGCTTGTCATCACTTGTCGTCTGTTACTTTTCACATTTTAATCTTCTCCTCTTAAACCCCTGAGCCAAATGAATTGAAACTTGGTAGGAAGTATCTATGGAAGGTCCTCGATAAAGTTTGCGCATTTCGTCCCGATCCATTAACAAGCGTGTCTGCCACAGGCAATTCTTGTTTCTGATTGGTCGATTTCTAAAAATCTTCTCCACTGAAATACCTTAGCCAAATGAACTGAAACTTGGTAAGAAGCATCTATGGAAGGTCCACTATAAAGATTGCTCGATCTGTTAAACATAGCCACCACAGGCAATTCTTGTTTCTGATTGGTCGATTTCTAAAATTCTTCTCTGAAACACCCTAGCCAAATGAACTGAAACTTGGTAGGAAGCAATAAATATATAAATTGGTCGATTTCTAAAAAAAATCTTCTCCTCTGAAACCCAGTAGCCAAAAAAGAAATTTGGTAGGAAGCACATATGGAAGGTTCTGTATAAAGATTACTCAACACAGAATGAAAGGTGAGCGACACAGCCACAGGTTCAGTCCATTGAGCCTCTAGTTGCATATTTCTGAAACCAGAATTGTTATTCTCTTTATGCATTTCTGCTATAGATCAATGAATGGAAATGTAGATATTTTATTCAGTTCCCATAACACATTTTTTAGAAAACTTTCTTCAGGTATATTCCAAGTCAAAAGATTGTAAAAGGCAATCATTTAATCTTTGAAATGTGTGTAAATCTCAGTCTGGAACAGCTTACCTCAGTCAATAGCTCTTTCACCTAACCTAGAATCCTTCAAAAGTGGTATCTCCACATTAATATTTGAAGGATTTCCAACCCACCTATAAATACATATTGCAAGCCACTGTACATATATATAATAAGTTATTTTTTATTTGTGTTTATTATATTGTCCAGCGCATACAGTTTCGGGACGTTACCCACTCTATCCTTAGAGTCTAGTCCTGTATTTGGAAGAAGAAACTAATAAATGTAGTCTTAAATCTTTTTCACCTGTCTTATTGTAATTTTTATATAGCATTTTGTCGTAAATTAATTAGTCGTGTGTAACTGAAAAAGGACAAAAATAATAAAGTATCCTTGATTGATTTGAAACAAACTAACGGTATTAATTTATTTAGAAACACACTTCTTCTAAGACAGGACAGGGCCCGGGTGGCTCAATGAGTTAGGTAGTTGGATTACCTAACAACTCATACAAGCCTATCACCAATATGGCGTGGGTTCGCGCCCGGCTTTGCAAATTACAAAAAGGGTGCACTCGACTCACAACCGCAAGTGATAAAGTTTACCAGTTGCTTGCCCATGGTCAGTGGGTCTCTCCGGCTTCTTCCATCACTAAAATTGGTCGGCATGATAGAGCTGAAATATTGCTGAAAGTGGCATTAAACACAATAAATCAATCAATCTATAAGAGAAAACACGAACTGAACTGAAATGTTCATACCGATCAAGCAACAATAATATTAACACAGCTTACCAGATTCGTAATATTATGTACCGGTATGTAACTTCTATGAGACCTGGCTGTAAAAAAAACCTAAACATGAAGCCATAATATGGTTAGTGTTAGTTTATTACGGTTGTGGGTAGGTAATGCGATCGTTTGTCTAGAAAGAGGAAACACGACTACAAGAAAAGCTTGAAGATAAGAAGGGTTATCAGAAGAAAGATAACACAATGATGGCCAAAACAAAAGGGAAAGCAATGATCTACAAAACACTACACAATGCCACATCACAAACAATTAATGTGGCATCACATTCAGACATATGTGGTCTTAGAAGTAGCTCAAAGGGACGAGGAGCCTGGGTGACTCAATGAGTTAGATAGTTGGATTACCTAACAATTCATACAAGCCTATCACCAATACGGTGTGGTTTCGCGCCCGGCCTTGTAAATTACAAAAAAGGTGCACTCGACTCGCAGCCGCGAGTGATACAGTTTACCAGTTGCTTGCCCAGGGTCAGCGGTTCTCTCCTGGTACCCCATCTTCCTCCACTACTAAAACTGGTCGCCATGATATTGCTGAAAGTGGCGTTAAACACAATAAATCAAATCAAAGGGACGATTGACATTTACGACAACGTTATGATATAAAATATTTAATCATTGACAAATTCTTTAGTTAGTTATATGCCCCTGTATATGGGGAGGGGAGTTGGGGTCAACTTAACCAATTAGTATGCTATTCTTGTGATTCGTCATGATTAGAAATATTAAATGTTGTGATTTCCGCATCTTAATTATTTTCTGACTCGATGTTATTATACAAGCTAGTCTTCTTTGATAAGAGTTGTACAATTTACATGCTTGACTATGAGTGACACGGTGGGAGTCTTTACCTGCTTACCCTTCATGAGTACATTTGTTCTCCCACGGTTTTATAGTGGGGTCGTGTTAGTATTCTGTGTTATGTACTTTGTTTTATTTGTCTTCGTTGTCTGTGTCTCTGGATTGTCCATTTTTTATTGCATCTTCTGTATTCTCTGATGTTCATCTATAAACAATGACGGGTTCCTGGTGTGAAGCAGCAGATTTACCATATAGACGTATCTGATATCACACATATTGTTTTTATTCTTGCAAGTACATTTTACCATGTTTTGTTAGTTACTCCTGTGTGGTTTGTTCTGTATTATTTGTTTGCTTAAAATGATTTTTTATATCAACACAAATGCTGGGCGATAGGCATTTTAGCAGGAGATAAGACCTTTTGTCAGGACCATGGAATCACACATACAGTCATCATGACAATGCTTTCGCTGTGCTGACAGAAAAGGTGCTGATATTATCAATAGTTTCTTATAAGATGCAGGAATGTGGGTGTCTTATAAGAAGCAGGAACTGTTTACCCTTCGCGAACACATGAGTTCACCCCGGTGTCTTGGTGGAGTTCACGTTGCTCATCTTTTTTAGTTTTTTGTGTTGTCCTATGATATGCCTTTCCGTTATGGGTTATGATTTCCGCATAAAAACTATGTTTGGTTTGTCTTTACCTCCAGTTGTTTGTAGGAGGGATAATGTCTTATTTACGCTATTTGTGTTTGCTTGCGTATAGCGGTGTCCAACACATATTGTGTTGTTTGTCATCGTCTTGTGTCATGTGTACCCTATACTATGTTGCCAGTTTCTCTGGATTGTCTGTTTCTCATTGCCACTTAGGTATTCTCTAAAGTATATTTCTTTCAAGCCCACCGAGATTTATATGAAATAGGTCACTCTATTTGAGATTTGTATATGACAAGACGTCATCAATATATTGTCGAATAATAAAGGATAAATTCCGTTTCCACAGGAGCATGACAAATGGTCGGTTATGTGGGACCATTCTCTATCCATGCCACAGCCATCGTTAATTGTATACAAGACGGTCCATAGAACATGATAATGAAAAAATAAAACACAAATATCACGATGTCGAAACAGTTACAAAATACAATGGAAAAATCATAGAAAGAGGCAAAATTGATAGAAATAACAGAAAAATACATGACAGATCACTTTCCTGGATTGATACATGTACTTTAATAATACATGGCGAAGTTAAAATAGTTCTATGGCCTAAAGCATCCCCTCTTAGTAAAATGATGCTGTCTTGCCAGTGCCCTCCACATCAGAATAAAATGCCATCTCTCATATATAACATGGCGAACAGCGTTATTATAAAAAGATCTATAATCTTGAACATTATACATAATATATTTAATCTTCGTGACACAGAAGTTTGTGTCATAAAAATATATAATAGTAGTTCTATTAAATCGAGTCGAAAGCCTCAAGCATTTGATAGTTTGCAAGTCCATCGTAAGATATAACAAGGACGTTGTCCGCCATTATGGGGGCACGCCAAGATGAACAACTTGCGATCTCGCGAAGTCACGCGTATCGCGATAGTTAGTTTCCGACTACATAGAATGTACACACAGTTGCCAATCCTCTCTATATACGTCCTTGGATATAATAACGAAATATAATAGTCAACTTTGAACCAAAATATAATATCATCTTTCGTCATCCATACGTAATTGACAGAATACTTTTCTACAAGGAGTTGATATCTTTCGAAAAGAAAGAAAAACAAAATAACTTGTCTTCCATTGTGATAATTCTTAAATACCAATATCAATTCTGTTTAAACACTTTAGTTTACCTGCACGCAAAGACTTTTAAATTATTTGTCTGTCTAGTCTTATTACTACGAGCGTACATGAAGATTATCCCAGAAACGGGCCGTGCGCATTTGACATCTACATTTTTGTTGATATAATTGTCTAGCATAATGTCTTATATCAAACAAAACAATACAATACAAATGTCTAACAATCTCAAAACAGTACAACACAAATGTCTAACAATCTCAAAACAGTACAATACAAATGTCTAACAATCTCTAAACAGTACAATACAAATGTCTAACAATCTCAAAACAGTACAATACAAATGTCTAACAATCTCAAAACAGTACAAATACAAATGTCTAACAATCTCAAAACAGTACAATACAAATTAAATGTCTAACAATCTCAAAACAGTACAATACAAATGTCTAACAATCTCAAAACAGTACAATACAAATTAAATGTCTAACAATCTCAAAACAGTACAAATACAAATGTCTAACAATCTAATTACAAACAGAGGCGAACGCAAAAGAGCAAGTTAAAGGCTGGACGAAATAGAAATATTTCATTAAATCCATTGTTTCGTTAATTGGGATATTAACAGACCAATGACAACTAGAATAGTTACCATTATCTTGTAGATAAACCTCACAGTAATTTACACAAATTGATATTTCTTATTGTGTTTAAAAATTGTCCCTCAAATTTTACTTTAATTCCGTTAACTATTGAATAGAAGCCAATTATAACCTAGGTCAAATGTGTTTATCTAACAAAGTGGTATTAATGCCATTCTGTCTATACAATTAACAATCAAGTCACTGAAGACCAATGTGATTGAGTGGGAATGTAACGACGAAATAACCTTTGACAAAAATAACTCCTGTGTGGAACAGGATGTCTACCTGAAGATCATTGTCCCAGTCAGCTAAACACACAAAACACACTCACAGTGTTGGTTAACTACAAAGTAGGTACAATCCTCATTTCGTCAATAAGTAACCTGTTCTCATCATAATATAGCAGGAAAGAACCATGTGGTTTTAATATAAGCAACAATCAATAAACGAACTTTCTCATATCATTATCATGTCATGTGGGCAATCTTGTAGTAGATAACATTAGGTGGTTAGGGATGGTAATGTTAACCGGTTATGGCTATCCTGTTTATTCCCTTTGTCAGATCAATACGAGAAATATGACTATCACAAACAATTAAAATCTTCAGAAAGTCCTTGTTAAAAGTCCAAAATATGGTGAGCTACAGTCCGTAAATTGAAAATACAAATACAAGCTACTTATGGACTCTGCAAAGAACTATGGCAGAAAATGAGGAGGGACACTATGGCAGAAAATGAGGAGGGAAACTATGGCAGAAAATGAGGAGGGAAACTATGACAGAAATGAGGAGGGAAACTATCGCAGAAAATGAGGAGGGAGGTTAATACTCTTTCAGAATGGACCGAAGTTGTCTTCAAATATTTTAATGTTTCGCAAACCGTGTACCACTTTCTGTACAAATATGTAAGTTTCTGCAGATAAGGCCACTAACAACATCGATATTATCAGTAAAATGCATTACATTGATGACTTTTTCATACAATTAGTCTTGGATAACTCACAAGGTAATCCTTCTTATACAGTAACTACAATATCAACAAAACTGTAAACTTGGAAATGTTAGTTACTATGTTTAAAGTTTGATATGCTGAGAATGATTTTTTAAAAGGTTTTTTATGTTACTATCAAAATTATTAATAATCATTTTGCTAATTTCTCACTGTTACTAGTGTTTATTATATGTCACATTATTTGTTGCTCTATTTAGATACTGATATTTATCCAATAGAATTTTTGAATTTGAATTGAAATTTTGATTTCGTAGGATGCCCCTTAATAAATGCGTTAACAAATTGTCTGACCAATGAACATTCAGACTACAGAACATTCAGACTACAGAACATTCGGACTACAGAACATTCAGACTATATAACATTTAGACTACAGAACATTCGGACTACAGAACATTCAGACTACATAACATTTAGACTACAGAACATTCAGACTACAGAACATTTGGACTACAGAACATTCAGACTACATAACATTTAGACTACAGAACATTCGGACTACAGAACATTCAGACTACAGAATATTCAGAATACACAACATTCAGACTATAAACCATTCAGACTACAGAACATTCGGACTACAGAGTATTCAGACTACAGAACATTCAGACTACAGAACATTCAGATTACAGAACATTCAAATTACAGAGCATTCAGACAACAGAGTATACAGACTACAGATCATTCAAACTACAGAACATTCAGATTAGAGAGTATTCAGACTACATAACATTCAAACTACAGAACATTCAGATTACAGAACATTCAGACTACAGAACATTCAGATTACAGAACATTCAGACTACAGAACATTCAGAATACAGAACATTCAGATTACAGAACATTAAGATTACAGAACATTCAGACTACAGAGTATTCAGACTACAGAACATCCGGACTACAGAACATTCAGACTAGAGTATTCAGACTATGGAACATTCGGACTACAGAACATTCAGACTACACAACATTCAGATTACACAACATTCAAATTACAGAGCATTCAGACAACAGAGTATACAGACTACAGATCATTCAAACTACAGAACATTCAAACTACAGAACATTCAGATTACAGAACATTCAGACTACAGAACATTCAGATTACAGAACATTCAGACTACAGAACATTCGGACTACAGAACATTCAGAATACAGAACATTCAGATTACAGAACATTCAGACTACAGAGTATTCAGACTACAGAACATTCAGACTAGAGTATTCAGACTATGGAACATTCGGACTACAGAACATTCAGACTACAGAACATTCAGACTACACAACATTCAGACTACATAAAATTCAGACTACAGAACATTCGGATTAAAGAACATTCAGAATACAGAACATTCGGACTACAGAACATTCAGACTACAGAACATTCAGACTACAGAAGATTCGTACCACAGAACCTCAGGATTATCGATACATTACCAATGATGCACCTAAATGACACTTGTTACAGGCTCAATGCCCATTTATGATAAAAATACAAAACTGTAAACCATTTTCATGAAAAACGAAATGTAATTTGTCACCTAATTAATTGTTGGAATTACAATTATGGATCTATATAAAATATATAGAATAAACTGTAATAAAATACAAAAAACATGTAGTTTAGATTAAAAATAGACATGTACAAGTTCAAATATCAAATGATCTAGCTAATTATAACTTCAGTGATTGATTAGTAATTGAATAACTGCAAAACATTACCACACCGTCACAAAAGAGGGATGACGAATAGCCTGTTTATACCAGAAGTTATATCTGGAAGTTAATCTATATATACATAATTAAAAGATCTTTCCAACAATAACAGTTTTCTATAATTTAATCTATCAAACTAGTAGCCTTGTTCTCAATGTAATCCCTGTAATAATAGGATCAAGGCATTTAAAATCATAAACATTTTCAAGGTAGTTAAAATGCCAAACATCATCCAGGTAGTTAAAATCTTAAACATCATTACAGATACAAAACCAGTTCCATTTTTATTAAGAAAACTAATCTCATAGTGTGATGTTAAAGACATGCCACCACCTAATAATCAATTATAAAAATGTATGATAAAAGACCTATTTTGTATTCTATCAGCGGTCAAAACCTGGCTTCAGAGTTACTGTAACACTAGCTATTCAGTGGATGGTGTGAATCAGATGTGGATTCTGAAGAAATCTAAAGATCTGTTAGAGTACATACAATCTAGGTCCCTCTCCTCCCACAATAGCATTAAAACATTTAACTTCTCTAACCTCTACACAACTATTCCTCACTCTAAATGGAAAGAGGGATTAAGGGACTTTGTCCAACTGTGTTTCATAATAAAGAATGGCCAATGTAGATAAAAATGCCTTGTGCTAGGAAGGGAGATATTTTATTTTGTTAAAAAAAGAAAAAAGAAGACCACTCTGCCCACTCTGATTCTACAAAAAGGTTCTCTGATACTAAAATCGTCTACATGCTCGAGTTTTTAATTGCCAGCATATTTGCTATCTTTGGTGGACGTGTTTTTCAATAAAAAGTCGGCATACCAATGGGTACAAACTGTGCTCCTTTTCTTGCCGACTTGTTCTTTCTTCAATTTGCGGATTTTGATTACCCCATTGATATCTTCAAACTCTTGTAATTTGTTGTAAACAGTGTGTCAATTTTTGTAACCGTGGTTACTAAAAGTAACAAAATGTAAAACCAAAAATACCATGCTGTCGGAAAAGTTCCAGAAATTCTACTCGAAACAATAGATATGGAGGCAAAATAGGCACCCTATGCAAACATGTACATGACCACTCACTTCAATGGAAAGTGATGGATGTTAAAGTCTTATGTGTTCAAACCTCCACTCTTAGTGAAGTGATGAAATCATAAAGGTATAAGTTACTTATTATAAATTTGTTTATCTGTATTTATAAAAGAAATCTAGACAATTGAAATCATGGCTTTGTTTCATTTATTGGTGCTTAATTCCACTGTCATCGTTATTTGATCAGCCATATATTGGTGGTTAATTATAAATAATAATATGATATACAGGAAATTCACACAAATCCGATTACATCATTACAGGTTGTTTGTAGGAGAGGTCATGTCTTATATACCTTATTAGTGTTTATTTACGTATTTACGTACTGTGGTATCCAACACATGCTGTGTTGTGTTTTTTTGTATTGTTTTTCTTCGTCTTGTGTACCATAAGTTGTCAGTTTCTCTTGCTTTTATTTATAATAGGGAAAAAAGGAATTCTTTACAACATATATACTTTAATGTTAGATTTTGTCAAATTATCAGATAATTAAATACATGTATATATATTAAAAAATCTCCTTGAAAAGTTTGTTTTATGATTTGTATATACAAGATAGAAAAGTAATAGCTTTCAGAATTAAACTGACAATCAAGATAGCGGAATATATACAGCACTTTTGCTGAAGTCTCAAAATTAATTAACCTCTATATGTTAATAGACGCCATTGAACGGGTTTGATATCAGTAATGAAACAGGGCGTTTAGTGGTTAAAAAAGCCACTTTGTTTTGCATGATTTAACAAAATCGTAAGCACTTTATCCCAAATTACTTTAGAAATAGGTCAAATGTTAGGCCAAATGTTAGGCCAAATGATAGGCCAAATGTTAGGCCAAATGTTCTTAAATTTCAAAATATTATGACCGTAATGAAAAAATCAGAGATTTTGAAGTTATGTAAAATGATAAAAGAAATAAATGAAGGTGTGTGTGCTCCGGGATAATCCCTGTGTCCATTTCTGTTTCCTAGTCATTGTAAATATTTGTAAATAGTCTTGTAATTCTCTATACCTATGTATTGCAATGCTTTATTGAGAAATAAAGATATATAGAAAGCTTGTAGGATATGATGTGACGTTGTGGTCTTTAAATCATATCTCTCAACAAAACCTCATTTTCTAATGTACATGTAGCTTGATTTTGGAAGTGCTCAAGATGACAAATTTCACTTTCAAAACACCAATAACGTGTTTATATTAAGGAGAAATGAATTCTTTTGAGGTTTTGGGTGTTAAACGGTCAAGAATAATGTTATTGCTGCATTCTCTGTCATTTGAAAAAGTCTCAAACTAGATTTGTGACTAGATTAACACGACGGGTGCCACAAGTGGAATAGGAACTGCTTCCATTCTGGAGCACCTCAGGTCACCCCCGGTTTTTAGTGGGGTTCTTGTTACTCGATCTTTAGTTTTATATGTAGTGTTTTGTAGATCGTTGTTTGTCCTTTTGTACTTTTTCTCTTGGCCAATGTGTTGTCTGTCCTTCGATTTACGGATTCTGATTACCTCCCTTTGGTATCTTCAAACTCTTCTTACACAGGAACCTTACTCAAGCAAAAGTATTGACATTATACGAGCAATCATTGACCCTGCTATTATATTGTCCATGTTTATGTTGTTATTGACTCTTGTGATAGTATGTGGTCTTTGTAGTCGAAGTGAATATATGCATGTTTTATTGTTTGTTTATAAGTGCATGGGTTTCCCATTAACCAGTTTAATCCCGCCACGTTTTTGTTCCTGCTCCAAGTCAGGACTGGGTTTTCCAAAATCACATTGCTTGATCTTTTTTAATACTCGATGACGTGTGGGGGTGATTGTTCTTTTTATTTAAACATAATTTATTTAGATAAACATAAAACGGACTGGGCATTTTGTTTATATTGGTGGAATTGTTGACCATCATTGTTTAAACTTACTTTGCATAATAGAAATTGAAAACAAACTAATTTTACGAGTTTATTAAATTATCAATGAACATGGTGGTTGTTGTAAACTTTAATTTTGGTTTAATATTAAATAAATTAATTTTAGAGTCACATGTCGTTTTATACGCCCTTTGATGGGTTTAAACAGTTGAGGTTATTTGTCAATGAACGGAATCTAAAAATATACGTCGTTCTCAAGGTGTCGCGTGCCGTTGTCATCATGTGATTTTCTTTAAATGAGGCACATTTGGGGTTATTTAAATTTATTTCCGATTATTTGCTTTATTTTGAAAAAATAGATATATTTTCCAATATCATAACACAAAAACTTTGAATTAATTTATAAGGATTGATCGACATTATTTGTTCGATTCATTCGACATAACCTCACTCAGGTTGTACACACCCTTGCGTAAACACGCTACGCTGGTTACCCGGTCTGTACAACCTGATTGAGGTTATTTCTTCATGAACCGAACAAAAATTGAGATCAATCCTTAAATATTGAACAATTATAAAGATAATCATCATAAATAAACGTGATAGGAGAATAACGAAAATATATCATCAATATAAATAAAATGGAAAACAAAAAGTACCACACTGTCAGTATTTAGTATAATAATTATTATCATTGTATTATATATAATGACTGGTGGGTCAATGAGTTAATAGATAGTTTTTTTTCCCTTTATTTCTCTAAAACCAAATTACAATGGTACAGAAAACATAATAAACACAAATTATTACAATAAATGTAGTACGAATGTAGCAGTACATGGAGGTAATAACAGAGTATTAGTCAAATATTATAACATTTTTCATTTACATATCATTTAAGTAGGGAAAAAAAAAAACAAACAAAAAACAAAAGACAAAAACAGCACACACACAAAATTGTTTATAGATTACCCAGGAGGGTTTAGTTTTTTGTTGACAATTCGTATAAATTTACAGAGATTGTTCAGATCAGAAGGATTTTTACTATTCATGAGTTCTTTAATATAATTACCTAACAACTCATACAAGCCTATCACACATACGGTGTGGGTTAGAGCACGGGATTGTAAACAACTCATACAAGCCTATCACACATACGGTGTGGGTTAGAGCACGGGATTGTAAATTACAAAACAGGTGCACTCGACTCGCAGCCGCAAGTGATAAAGTTTGCCAGTTGCTTGCCCGTGGTCGGTGATTCTCTCCGGATACTCCGACTTCTTCCACCACTAAAACGGGTCGCCATGATATAGCTGAAATATTGCTGAAAGTGGCGTTAAAACACCAAAAATCAAATCAAATCAATAATAATGTCATAGATTATACTATTATTATAATTATTATCATTATATCATAGATTACATTAGTATTATAATTATTATAATTATATTATATATTATAGTAGTTTTATAATTATCATAATTATATTATATATTATAGTAGTATTATAATTATTATCATTATATCATAGATTATAGTAGTATTAGAAAATAGATTGTGATGATAAAATAGAAAAAAACATCTCTAGTGTTACTCCCATTGTATTGATTGGTCAGAGAAAAATATGCGTGTTAGCATTGAATTTCTAGTATCCGTTGAATAATGTCTTTTTATCCAATGAACTTCACGGGGCGACAACCACTGACTCTAAGTGACACCCCGGTGAACATAGTGAACAGAATTTCCAATCGTATCGAATTTGAACAAAAGGAAGCCCCATAGTGATAAAATCCTATGTAAAGATAGTGCGTCAACGATTAATGACGTTTTGGTATCATATTAAGAACGCACGCTAAACTTAGTTAGTTAGTTAATCGATCTAGAGGAGTGAATAGAAGACAGACCGGACAGGCTACCACACTATGTCATGTCTTACACCTACTGATTGTAAAAAAGGTTAAATAGTCCCATCTTAACACACTATCAGGAAGAATATATATATACACTGTCTGTACGTCAGGTAAGTCCTTACTTAATTAAACTTTAACAATGGAATAAATAAATATATACATATACATACACTGTCTGTACATCAGGTAAGTCTTTACTAAATTAAACTTTATCCATGGAATAACAATATATATACACTGTCTTTACATCAGGTAAGTCTTTAATTAATTAAACCACCTTAAATATATTTGTCTAAAATATATTTATACACTGTTTGCATAGCAGGTAAGTCTTTAATTAATTAAACTTTAACATTGGAATAAAAATATATATACACTGTCTTTACATCAGGTAAGTCTTTAATTAATTAAACTTAAGCAATGGAATAAAGATATATATACACTGTCTGGATAGCAGGGAAGTCTTTAATTAATTAAACTTAAACAATGGAATAAAAATATATATACACTGTCTGGATAGCAGGTAAGTCTTCGTTAATTAAACAAAATTTAACGATGGTATAACATCATTAAAGAGTGAAAAAATGTTCTGTAATTGTTTTTAAAAAAAAATGTAAAGTTCTTTAAACAAAAATTGTGAATCGGAATAATTTTCGTTGCTATACAGTTTATCACGGTCACAGGTCAGTGTTTCCTTAGTTTTATTTGAATTAAATATTGAGTTTCTTACTAAATTTGCAATATATATAATATATTTGTGTATAATATTAAATTTGCTTTATATAGATATAAATCTGTAAATGTAATAGATATTGGGAAAAACAACAGGAATAAAAAAAAAAAAAAAAAAAGAAGAAAGAAAAAAAAATGAAATGTGATTCAAATTTTAAATTTTATATACAATGTAAAACAATATTGTAGAAGCAATACTTAAATAGTTACACAAGATATAAGGCAATGACAAGACAATAATTCTGATTTGGAAGAAGTTTCTTGTCGAATGTCTATTACAAGTGAATAAGGATAGAAGTTATAAATTAAGGCTGTTGTCTGCCTACCCTTCCGGAGAACCTGACATCACCCCCGATTTTTAGTGGGGTTCGTGTTACTCGATCTTTGGTTTTATGTGTATGTTTTGTAGATCGTTGTTTGTCCTTTTAGCTATTGTGTTGTCTGTTCTTCCATTTAAGGAATCTGATTACCCCTTTTTGTATCTTCAAACTCTTCTTTGTCTCCTTTATCCCAATAACATTGATGAAACCTGTAAATAGTTCTAGACCTTTTCAACTGTCATATGCAACCTCTGATAATATCTGCTACTTGTTAAAAGTGGTTGAAGTATTCGGTAGAAGTAGAAATACAACTAGATGGTGGCTCAGTATACCATACTCCATAAACGTTACAAGACTGATATACTTATTAAAACAATATTGTGCATTGCAAAAGTACCAAAACGAAACTAAATATTGCAGCCCACCACTAAATGTATTTCTTTTATTTGTAATATATAAGATATTTTACATGGTGATAATAATCATCATACTAAAAAATCTTTTTTTTTCTCTCATAAATTATGTTTATATATTGTTCCCATTACAGTTAGACAATATTATACACTAGTTATTATTGCCCCTGGTATTTTGTGGGGTTCGTGTTTCTCGATCTTTAGCTTTATATGTATGTTTTGTAGATAGTTGTTTGTCCTTTCGTACTTTATTTTTGACCATTGTGTTGTCTGTCCTTCTTTGAGTTACGTTTTCTGATTGCCCCTTTGGTATCTTCAAACTCCTATAAACAGAACACTATCTTACAACAGATTGCGTGTGCTGTTAATGTTCTGCGATGTACATATATTTATCAGTGTTTGTGCACTAACCCTTCAATTGTTTAGCAGAACTTGAACAAGGATGTTGAAGAATTCATAATTTGTTTGCGTATAGTGGTGTCCAACACATGAGTTGTGTTTTTGTTTTGTTTTTCTTCTTCTTGTGTACCCTATGTTTCCAGTTTCTCTGGATTTTTTTTTTTTTTGCCCCTTTTGGTAATCTATAACGTGTATTGAAACGATATTGCATAAAACAGTGGAAATATATGTGAATATTGCACACTAAAATTTTGGTTACATGAAATATTATACCGTTTTGTAATAATTATAAGTTTATAAATACATTTGTATTATTATAATTAAAAACGAAAAATACCACACTGTCGGGATCCGATAGAAATAGGTAAAATCGATACCCGCAACAAACATTAAAATTAAAATAAATTCATTATGTATCCTAATTATCTATAAACTGGCAGAAGGAAAGGACGGTTGTTGCTTTTCTAAAACCTTCTTAGTTAATTATTCTAAAATAAAACAGGCACATGATACAAAGCTGTTTAAATATTTGTTCTCATACTGTAAAAATAAATATGTAGTAAATGATGAAGGAACAAACGATTAAAAGAAAAAGAAAAGAATTGTTAGAGACACTGAATATAGACTAAATTAATATACCAATTAAATTAGATACATTTAAATGTGATGTAGTAAAGAAAAACACTTAACGCGATCTCTTAAAACTTCATATGTAACAGAATTCCATTAAAATAACGTATTTTTACATGTTTTAATTGCTTAAAAGTTAAAAGTCAACTGTCTATGTTATCTTTAAGCATTTAGATTATCAAGATTAAGTATACAATTTCATATGCTACTCACTTACTAAGAATAAAATGTCAGTTAATAAATAAAATAAGTAGGAATTACAGATATATCGCCTCCTTACTACAACTTCTACAGACGATTTAAACAGTAGTAGTAATCATGTGTATTGACAATATCTCACTTAAAGTTTGAACTATAGCATTGAATTATTACGTTCTGAATGTGTATAGCCAGAGATCTGAAAGTTTATCCACATGTTCTAAAAGCAATGAGAATACATATCAAACCTGTGAATGTCTTTTTTTTTTTTTTTTCAAATAAGAAAATACAATCACTTTCTCGAATATCGAGTTACAATTTAAGAGGTAAGGATTTTCTACTTTTGTGGGAGTGCATTAAAATGTTCACTCTCATAACGAGATAAAGTGCTATAAACTTTATACAAAAATCTTAATGTAAGTGAAGTTTATCCATTTATAATTTTTTTTTATATATGTAATTGATTATGAAATTTAACTATGAAAATGAAAATCCATATGTTATTGCAACTTAATGACAATGTTGCAAGTTTCTCTTGATTGTCCATTCTTGATTACCCCTTCGGATTTCTCTGACATTTATTTATCATATCTCTTTTGTACCCAATGTTTCCAGTTTTTCTTGATTCTCCATTCTTGATTGTCACTTTGGTTTTCACTAGCCTTTGTCCTGTGTCTTATGTACCCAATATTGCCAGTTTCTCTGGATTGTCCATTCTTGATTGTCACATCGGTTTTCTCTAACGTTTATTCCTCCTATGTCTTGTGTACCCAATGTTGCCAGTTTCTCTGGATTGTCACTTCGGTTTTCTCTAAAGTTTATTTAACATTAAATCCCTTTATGTCTTGCATACCCTATAGTTTGATTATTAACACGTTGTTGAATAACATAACATTGTCTTGTACATAAATGTAATGATTTTTAATAATACTCCGGTGTGTTCGATATGATATTTTTTGAAGTAGCAAACACAGTGCCACCTCCGTCGTCATTTGAGCTATAAAATATCATATCAAAGTTCAAGTTTTATTACATTATCAGAGAAAACATTGACCCTCAACCAGCGATGGTTTAAATAATAAAAGTGCCGACCTTCACAAGTAATGTTTTAAATAATAACAGTATTTTTTGAAAGGGCTTGTTAAATTGTCGTAAAATTATATTTATTTGTTATTGAATTTTTAGATATTATATTTTATTTGTCTCTTAAATAAGAATATAAAAATATAATTTAGTATCCAAGACGAGTTTCTAGAATAGCCGTTATAAGGCACGCTGAAAGTCAAACGATTGAAAAGCCAACTCATTTAAATGGTATTAGAAGGAAGCAAGTTAAAGGGCATTAAGATCGCATCGGTGGCGTAATGGTTAGCGTGCTCGCTTCGAGTGCGGTAGATCGTATTCAAGCCCCGGTCGGGTCAAACCAAAGACGATAAAATTGGTATTTGTTGCTTCTCCTCTAAGTACGTAGCATTATGGAGGATGAGAAAAGACTGGTTGGCTCGGAATCAGAATGATGTGTCCGAGTGGAGCGACATGTCTACTCGTGGACTGTTGTTTCAGTGAGCTATAGCACTATACAAATCCAACTCAGCGTGTTGGTCTAGTACAAAGCGGACCTCATCATCATCTCATTGAAAATTGACTTGTTCTCGCCAAGATATAGCT
>MJUT01057422.1:425424-436822 GCA_002080005.1 Gigantidas platifrons
GGAACGATCTGGATATGAAGCAAAATGGTGGTACACAAGAACAAAGGAACGATCTGGATATGAAGCAAAATGGTGGTACACAAGAACAAAGAACGATATGGATATGAAGCAAAATGGTGGTACACAAGAACAAAGGAACGATCTGGATATGAAGCAAAATGGTGGTACACAAGAACAAAGGAACGATCTGGATATGAAGCAAAATGGTGGTACACAAAAATAAAGGAAGGATTTGGATATGAAGCAAAATGGTGGTACACAAGAATAAAGGAACGATCTGGATATGAAGCAAAATGGTGGTACACAAGACTAAAGGAACGATCTGGATATGAAGCAAAATGGCGGTACACAAGAACAAAGGAACGATTTGGATATGAAGCAGAATGGTGGTACACAAGAATAAAGGAACGATTTGGATATGATGCAGAAGGGTGGTACACAAGAACAAAGGAACGATCTGGATATGAAGGAAAATGGTGGTACACAAGAATAAAGGAACGATTTGGATATGATGCAGAATGGTGGTACACAAAAATGAAGGAACGATCTGGGAACGAAGCAAATTGACGGTACACAAGAATGAAGGAACGATCTGTAATCGAAGCAAAATGGCAAAGGGGTAATCATAATCGTTTTATAATAAGGAATTTCTCCGAGTATGGCACAGACGAAAAATTGGACTGAAAACTTATTAAATAGTAAAAAAAAACAAAAAAACAGACGGATCTTTATTCTGTTAATATGACGATGCAATGCTTATTAAAGAGGACAAATATGATGTGAAATATGAGAAACTGAGAGAAACTGTTATACGAAACTCTTGAGGATTCTAATGCGGTAATCAGAAGCCGTAAATTGTGGCATGACAGACAATGCAATGTCCAAAAGAAAATGGACCAAAAGACAAGAATGATCAATAAAATACTACACAAGAAACCGAAAACTGAAGAAAACTAACAACATATTTATAGTCTAAAGAGTAAAAACCTATCGTGTGAATAAATCGGCATGATGTTCCGACTAGAAATACTGTTTATAAATAACTACACATGGTATGGCATCAACACATGTCAAATTTGACCAAAACAAACTGTTTTAACTTGTTTAATTTTGTAATTTTATAAACCAATTACATTGTGTATTATGATGTATCTAAATAGAAACAAATCTTAACCCCTGGTAACCTCATCTATGTACTTCAACAATTCATTATTTTATGTAATCGGCAGATGGCGAATGTTACGTAAATTAAACCAATGGCTGCCACCCTGTTTTTGAGTATGTTTACATTCTGTCATATTGTTATGAATGAATAAAGTCGTTTTTTTGTAAACAAACTTGAGTACATCATATAGTCTGTTCAATACAGCTGCCATTCTGTCAATTACTGAAATAATACGATGAATATCAATGTTAATACGCATACACAAGCCTCAAGTTACTGGAAAATTGTCAAGATGTGAGGGCTAGGATATCAGACTATTAAATGTACATTAAATATGAATTTAATAAATGATGAGACTATCACTCTGCTACACTAACCAGCCACATCACGTGACTACTTAGAGCCAGATCGTATATTTAGACCTCTGTCTGTCGTTTCTATTAGTTATAAAGTTGTCCAGTGGAATGATTCGTTTAATTAAAGTTGGTTGTCTTGTTCACCGTCATTTGTTATTTTCACTTGTATCTTGTACCTGTGTGTTCACATTCAAGGTCACGTGTTGCCCAGAGATAACAACCGTTATAGTTATTGGTGCTAGGGTGTATGAAGATTTTTTAAATATTCGAAAAATGAAAATTGTGGAAAATACAATTGAGATTTTGTAAAAGTATCTTTAACTTAGCATTGTATTACAGCTATGTATATGTTACCTTATGGACATTATTGCTGTGTATATGTGAAGGTAGGGAAGAGGATATTTACGATAATGGAATGTTTTAGAGACGACGCAAATTTCCTCGTTACTTAAAGAAAAAATATCGATTTTTAAGAATGTTGTGCGTCTGTTTTCATCAACCACTTATTTCTTTAAGATTTTTGTAAAAGTTTATAGGTTCTTGAGGATTGTTTCAACTAGAACTGGTAATAAAATAAAATTTGAAATATTCGTCGCCCAATGACATTTTGATTTTGTGACACATTATATATATGTTTACGTCATGGTCGGACAATGGTAAGTATTTCAGCTACATCAAGGAGAAAATGGCTAACTATTTGATTGGACGACGATGGTGGTGATTAGGATGACGCCACACAGGGGAGACAATCAGGACATTTGGTTTTGATCTGACATGCATACACGATACAGAGCCAGCAAGTCTTTGCTCCGACTCCTTAATATCAGGTTCTTAACGGAGAGGTATCAGAACAATAATAATTAAGTTCGGTTTCACCAGATCGAGGCTCGAACCTTGTACTTTTCCCATTGAAGACACTCCCTCTAACCCAGCAAGGTAGCACGTTGTGACGCATTAATAATTGAATGTTAGTGTTTCAAAATAGATTTGAAAATAAATATATATATATATTTTTCATATAAAAATAGCATGAATATATGAATGAGAATATATCTAACCCTCTCCGTGATTTCTTTTTACTAAGCCGAGGGAATTTCTAACTAATATCTGTCTCCGGTCTATTATCTGAGGTGATAATAAGTCTTAATTACAAAATTATTAATCAATGACTTTAATAATAGTTGTAATTATCAAATATTACACAAGTATTCTTCTGTTTGATAAAATAACATGGTGTAGACGTTTAAAACTGAATAAGAACTCTACTATCCTAAATGAAAATAACATTTTATTTTAGGAATTTTAAATTGTTTTTATTTGACTGATGTTATTTTTTTGTCACAGCTGACTTGATATTGATAGGTATCCGGAACTTGTCTTTTTTGTCAAAGCAAAAAATGGCTGTCAGTTTCTTGATAAAAGTGTTTCACAGTTGTATACTTTATAACTATAAAGACTTAGATATCTAATGTAGTGTGCACGACACCTACCTGTAATAACATTTGTCGAGCGCACGACACCTACCTGTAATAACATTTGTCGAGCGCACGACACCTACCTGTAATAAAATTTGTCGAGCGCACTAAATTTGATATCTACGTTTTTATTACTATCACTGGGTCGATACCTCTGATGGGGTACTATTAGTCCCTGAGGCTGTTATTCGCCCAAAAGTCAGTGCTTCTGTACTGACAAGATTTATGAGAAATACATGTATTTATTACTGAAATTTACAGTTCCTAAATAATGTAATTATTAATAAAGCTAAGGTTCGGGTCTCCTCCCTCGGGCATTGTTGACCTTAACCGGTTTTGGCTATCCTGTTTAGGCCCGTTAGTTTTATTGTTCCCAAAACTTTAAATTATTTGGCTTTCCAATCTTTCGATTTTGAGCGTACATGATGAAGGTTATTCCCGAAACGCGTCGTGCGCACTAAATTAGATATCTACGTTTGTATTCATTAGGTATGCCCAAAGTCAGACGATTGAAAATCCAAATAATTCTAAAGCTTTAGGGATCAAGAAATGAAAAACAACCTGGTTTTCAGACGAATGTTCTTTCCAAAGTCATATATATTACATAAATCCATAGCAGATATACGTAGAATATTACAAATTAATACTCATATAAATATCATTACGTCTATATTAGCTATGATCTGTACTATCATCAAAAGAATTATATTTACATTTTTAATTAATTGATCATTCATATTAACAATAATATGACGCTAATGAAGAAAATATAAAATAAAACGTAGATATCAAATTTAGAGCGCACGACGAGAAAATCATAGAAAAACAAATTATATGTTGCCCTTTTTACCTTCCATATTCATTAATAATTAACATGCAAATGGTATCACATGACGTTAGTCGTGATTTATTGATTAATATTACACGTCACGTTTGATGATTTACTAGACTATTATAAACTCTGATGATATCCTATAACTAACCGTCATTTTCTGACCATTTTGGTTTGCTAGCTCCAAAAAATCTTTTGAATTATTTGGTTTAGTATTTATTTTACTTTGAGTATATCTGACGAAGTTTATTCAAACACAAATTGCGTCGTGAACACTTCATAAAACTGTCGCCAAATTTATTGAAGTGCCTGTACCAAGCCAGGAAAGTGACCGGTCATGTATTTGTGTGGTAAGGGAATCGATTTTGCCTCTTTTGGCGATTTTGATGTTTGATTTTGGAATTGTTCCGAAAGTGTCGTATTTTTTGTTTTTGTTTTTTATTTTTCTCTTCATAACCATATAATAATTGTTTAAAACTAAGTCTGATTTTTGCCTGTTTATATTGGTTTAAACATATTTATTTGTCATGAACAAAACAAAAGGATCGGGCACAAATTATACAATTTAGGTTGCCGTCTCCGTTTGCCTGTTTATATTGTTGTTCTTAGTATTTGGTGAACATATTTTGTAGTCTCTAGTTCTTTATTTTTTATTGTGGTAGAAACTCTGATCTTGCATCGAGATTACTTTGAAATCTATACTTTAAAAAAAGTAGCTTTAGAAAGTTTATGGTCACCATCCTGAATTGTCTATGTGCTTACAAACACAAAATCTTAATATAGGTAATACAAGTGTTGTAGGACAAAATATCTTATTACATGTACAGTGAAAACTATCTAAGCCGAAATACAACCAAACCTGTATTAAGAGGACACCTTTGAGACAAAGAAAAAGTGAACTTATAAGACAGGTGACCTCTTATAAGAGGTTCAATTCATATGAAATGTTCTATGACAGGACAAGAAAAATGTGACCTTTTAATACAGGTGACTGCTTAACAGAAGTGATGGCATGGATAGATTTGCCTGTAATTATCTCTGAATTTTTCAATTTTGTATGCGCAAATAAGATGCTTCAAAAAGGACCTTATTTTTCACTGTCGAATGCTCAATGATATTTCACGACGATGTTCATATTGTAACGTCACGCAGTGAAATGCTAGTAAAATATTTTCTTTCACTTAGACAACTCGATATTTCACGACGATCAATATTTTGTAAGTCAGATTTTTTTTTGTAAATCGATCATAAAAATTAGCCCTAATACCAGAAAATTAACCTGTCTAATCCGAATGAAAAAAATAGTAGCCCCATCTTTAGGCCCTTTTGGTTACTTTCTCCCAAAACTTTAAATTATTTCGCTTTCCAACCTTTCGATTTTGAGAGTATCTGATGAAGGTTATTCCAGAAACGGGCCATGCTCACTAAATTTGATATCTACGTTTTGTTACACATATTTTACAGTGTCATAAATAACATCAATGGATACGACACATACGTCACTTCATCTGGACACTACCTACCAGCTGTAAAGTGTTGGTTATATTGTCTTATAAGAAGCTGACCTTTCTCGAGTACTTAGATTCACCCTCGGGTGTTTGTTGGGGTCCGCGTTGCCCATCTTTATAGGTGTCAGTGTGTTTTGTTTTTGTTTTGTTTGCAGCTGTCCTGTGTATTGTGTTCACAGTGTTGCCAATGTCTCTTGATTGTCCATTCCTGACACCCACTTTTCGGTTGTCTCTAACGTTCATTTCTTATATTCAAGTTTAAGACACATCTATAGAAACTGTTGTCATAGAAACGGTTGTTCCTTGAAACCTAGAACTTATACTATGCAATTCTTTTTGAAAATATCAATCATTACTCACCAATATGCTCTTTGGTTTTATCATAAGCTGAAAACCATAAAATCGTTTTGTCAAGGTTTGGCAGGAAAACCATAACAGGATCATAAAATTAATTTTATGTTTTCTAAATAGAGTTGTATAGTTTTGCGTCTTGCATGGCTTAACACGTAGTACAGACGTCTGAGCTGCGTGAACCACAGCCCTTAAAAATAAGTCTCCTACGTATCACGTTTCAACATTAAATCTATGGATTCTGGGTAAATAAAATGGACGTCATAATGTCACCAGTAAAATTCGAATAAAGCTATAACCGTCACGTCCTCATTGCGTTTTTATTACTTCCAATATTAATGGAAGCTTTTAAATCAATCCTTTCTTCTACTCTGATATATCTTTTATCTGAGAATGAAAATGTCAAAATTATTATCAAGTTTGTATCCATTTTAATACAATCAAGAGAAAAAAACCTCATTAACATATTATTTTTTTATATACATGTGTAGAACACCAATTTCCTGAACTTAAACTATCTCCTTTCGTCTATTTGATCACTCTCAGTCGTCTAAAAAATCATATCAGAAAAAATAGGGGCTTTCTACATGACGTCTTAGTGTATGACCGGAAGTTGCTATTTCACTGACGTCACTTCCAACTGTGGTATCATGAATACATTCCACTGATACTTTACAAACTGCAAATCTGATATTGGAAATTCGATCAAGAAAGTATGTGACGGAATATAAGACTACGTGCTCGTTCGGTAAAGGCCATTTGCTACATATTTCGGTTGTGTAAATCTTGTCTGTGTGTGGAAAGGGGGCAGGGGGGTGGTGGTAGCATCAAGAACTAATTAAAACGAAATTCCTCGTCTAAAACATTGCTTACTTTTTATTTAAAAAAAAACAATAACTTGTTTAATGTTCTGGATTTATTTTAGCATATAGTAATCTTATTAAGTGTGCACTGAAAGTGGCGTTAAACACCAAAAATAAAAATCAATCATATTAAGTGTGCATGATTCTTTTCTGGGAACAACTTCATCAGGTATGCTCAAAGTCAAAAGATTGAAAAGCAAAAACTGATGCAATAATAGCAAAAGACCTCATCAGGATAGCATCTGTTGCCTATGTCAGAGGGAGACTAATTAGGTCACCAATGTCAGAGGGAGACTAATTAGGTCACCTATTTATAAGGGAGACTAATTAGGTCACCTCTGTCTGAGGGAGACTAATTAGGTCACCTATGTCTGAGGGAGGCTAATTAGGTCACCTATGTATGAGGGAGACTAATTAGGTCACCTGTGTCTGAGGGAGACTAATTAGGTCACCTATGTCTGAGGGAGATGCGTTTAGTTTTAATAATAATTACATTGCTAAGGAACCGTAAATGTCAATTAAGAAATAACCGTATTGCATTTTAATAGTTGTTGAATAATTGGGGATCGGACGGTCGAAAATGTATTATGACGCATAACGGAGCCAGTAAAACGGATATCTGAGATAGTTATTTTTATTCTAATGCAAGGTAAAACAAATATCTGTATTTAGGCTTACAAAATATGCTGAAAATAAAAAAAAAATAAAATAAGGGTAATAACAAAATTACCGAACTCCGAACAATCTTCCAAAGGGAAAACTGTGAAAACCGCAATGACCCTGACTTGGTACAGGCATTTCCAAAGAAATGGTGGGTTGAATCAGATTGTAAGGCGCCAAACCTCCCGCTTTCATTACGCTTCAAAGGAAATGTCACACATCAGTATTGCAAATACTGGAAATTTTGGAGGTACAACAGACAACACAATGGTCATAAGAATATACAGAAGAGCACAAAAGTTCACAGGAAAAGTATACATGTGATGTGATCCTAGTTCTGACAGTCCCTTCAACTTATAACTAATTCGATGGTTTTTTTCAAAATGCATTTCATCACAATAAATAGCTTACCATCGAAAATTACTAGTAAGAGAAGCATAGATTAAGTGATAATATAATAATAGTTTTAAGATACCAAAGGGGTAATCAGAATCCGTAAAGCGAAGAAGGACAGACAATACAATGGCCAAACGAAAAAGAACAAAGGGACAAACAACGACCTACAAAACACATAATGAACGTAAAACAACATTACGAAATATCCATATAGCAAATGACAATAGATATTTTTACTTTTTACGTAGATTGTTTTCTATCACTGCTAATACTTTTACTAGATTTGACTGAATACACGAATAACAAGGCGGGTGTCTTGTAAGAAGCAGAAACTGCTGACACTTCGCGAGCACCTGGATTTACTCCCGGTTTTTGATGGGATTCGTGATGCTCATCGTCTTAGTCTTCTGTTCAATGTTTTTTTTGTCTTCGTCCTGTGTCTTGTGTATCCAATATTGTCAGTGTCTCTAAATTTGTCCATTCTTGATTTCCATTTGGTTTTCTCTAACGTTTCTTTAGATTTGCAATGTCCATGTTTGTTGTTTGACCAAGGAATTGTTCCTATTGATGTGGGCGGTTCTGTTTTCGGCCATTATTGTTAAAAGTTTGTTCAAAGATATATTCCTATTGTTGTAGGCGGGTCTGTTGTTAACCATTGCTGTTTATGGTTTGACCAAGGAGTGGTACGTATGGTTGTGGTCTGTTATATTGTCAATCGTTACGCTTAAAGTTTTGTTTTGAACTAGATGTTGGACATGTTAGTATTTATATTTCTGTATATGTGATTTCCAATACAACAAAAGATATAATTATTATAAACATGGAATACTTAAGAAATAAATCATGGAAGCCAACATGTGTTTTGAGTTTTAACATGGATATTAGTATCAGTATTAGTATTTTATCCCGAGCCAGAGGCGAGGGATAAAATTTACTAATATCCGCCAACCTATGTTAAAACTCATGCGAAAGAAGGACGTCATGTTAGAATAAGAAGTTTATATAATTTGCCATATGATAAATATAAGGAACACTGCCACCCACCAATAAAATGTATTGACATACGGATATTAATCCTTGACCTTTACCAAATAGTTGACAGATTTCTTGAAGTTGTATACTAAATTTGTCACTAAGACATGGCTATTTACACCAATAATCGATATTCAACGTTACTAATTTGTTGAATGCATTCTTAATTGAGTTTATGATATCGTCCAGCGTCAAGTTACGTCCTATAAACAGGAAGCGGTGTCACGTCTAAATAAAGCTATATATACCATTATAATGAATTAACTTCTGTATGTAATAAATAACAGCTGAAAATAAAAGTATAAAAACTGAGGAAGGATATCTATAGACAGAGAGATAAATGTTTGATTAATGAAGTTTTAATTTGCTTGAATCTTGAAAAAGTGCCCGGATGAAGCCAAGGCTATGATTACAAAAACAGATTAAACGAACTTTTAAACTTATAAATGCATGAGAAAACATGTAATTAAACAGCTATTGTTTTTATGCAGAATTGAAAGTAGGAGAACAATTTTCAATTTCCATAAAGAGATGTAAAACATTGTGTCCCTAAATAGATAAAAAAAAATCGGTCTTTTCCATTTATATTCTTTAATAGTACAAAACAGCATAAACATATTACATTTATAAGAATCAACATGCTCCTATACCTGAAAAAATAAAATATAAAAAAACAACAACCACAACAAAACAAATATCAGATATCAGCTGTTTTACTTTGGTATACCACTGAAATATAAAATTGAAATTAAAATTCACGTTTTACCGTTCAATATATGTCGCTATGTCCTCTAAGACTTGAGAGGCATTAAACAGGAAGTCTGTAACCTTATAAAGAATACAAAGTTGCTATAATGGATATAATTAATACCATTTTATTACCACGTTCTAAAAGGATGAAAACTATGAACATTAAGTAATAATTTTATAGGTATTGTATTTAAAGACTTGTTTTTGGTTTTTCTAAGAAAAGTCAATTAAAACAAATATGGATGTTATATGTAGCTTACATTAAATGTTGAACCTTCTTCAAAACTCGTAGTTATAACGTTGAATTTGTGTTATGTAGAAACCAAAGAAAGCGATCATTTTACTTCGCAATAGCCGAGTATTGGAGTTATCTTCGTTGTTAGATTACCAATGATTTATTTATCCGGTATGGCTGAAAACAACTACAAACAGACATTACTTTTACCTTGGGTTGTCTATGTTATCCAAGTTTGATATTCGACAGCATTTCTTCCAAAATGTCTTCACCATTGTATGTCAAACGTTTTGGCAACAAGGCCTTCATCAGTGTCATTCAAAACATTTCAACCAAACGGTCTTCATCAGGGTCATTCTAAACAATTCAACCACATGGTCTTCACCAGTCTCATTCAAACATTTTGGCCACCAGACCTCTTTCATCAGTGTCATTTCAACGGTTCGGTCACTAGACCGTCATTAGTATTAATCAAACATTTTAGCCACAAGGCCTTCATCGGTGTCTTTCAAACGTTTTGGACACTTGGCCTTCATCACTGTCATTCAATCATTTTCGCTGTAGATGAGTTCGTAACAATCAAGTCTAAGAATGTAGCCATGTTCATCCCTAACAACAAACGGGAATCCATGAAGAAATACAAAGCTTTCTAGTACGACATTATATAATTACGACATCCCAAGGTGTCCGTAATCGTACTATGAGAGCGCACACGGAGAACAAAATAATAACTACGGCGAAGATGTCTATCCATGTTTTATAAACAGTTCAAAAGGAATATCTAACATTGAAGCATTTTCACCTTCAGAATACCTGCTCAGGTGGTCGACGCCACTTCACCTTCAGAATACCTGCCGAGGTGATCCACGTCGCTTCACCTTCAGAATACCTGCCCAGGTGATCCACGTCGCTTCACCTTCAGAATACCTGCCCAGGTGGTCGACGTCGCTTCAACTTCAGAATACCTGCCCAGGTGATCCACGTCGCTTCACCTTCAGAATACCTGCCCAGGTGGTCGACGTCGCTTCACCTTCAGAATACCTGCACAGGTGATCCACGTCACTTCACCTTCAGAATACCTGCCCAGGTGGTCGACGTCGCTTCACCTTCAGAATACCTGCCCAGGTGGTCGACGTCGCTTCACCTTCAGAAAACCTGCCCAGGTGGTCGACGTCGCTTCACCTTCAGAATACCTGCCCAGCTAGTTTTAGTCGCTCGTTTTCTATTACATGATGTACACGTCTGAAGCAAGTACCAACAACAACCCTCCATCAAATCAACGATAAAATATAGTTTTATCGACAAGGGTGCCACATTGTTTATATAAAAAATTATAGTGCATACTTTTATGTCAGAAATCGACTACCATTTCATTTTAAGCTTCATTATGACTATATAAAGTACCCCAAAGTAAGCGTTCATTCAAATTTCTGCTGCAATACATCTTTATTGCACGTGATTTTTACTTTTAGAATTGAAGGAGAAAATAATTAAATTCTACAATTTATGGGAATTTTATGCCATTTTGCGTTAAAACGTGTCATATATTAAATTTTATAGTTATTTTGGCGATTTTACATAATTTTTGTAGTAGAACTACCTTTATATTATTTAAGGTATTAAGACATTCATCTACTTTAATTATTTTGTTCATTTTCTGGAAATTAAGTAGTCTCAAGATGGTATGAAGATATTAATTAATGATATTGTTTTACAATACATTATCTTTTATGAAAAGAAAATTTGAACAGTGATGGTCAACAATTCCCCCAATA
>MJUT01057422.1:444440-456132 GCA_002080005.1 Gigantidas platifrons
CAACTGCTTTATGGAAGATTTGTTTTTGCTTTGCGGGGGTGTTGCAACTGCTTCGTGGAGGATTTTTTTTGCTTCATAAAGGGGGGGGGAGGTACAACTGCTTTATGAAGGATTTTTTGTTGCTGCTTAGTGGGGAGGGGAGTGTTTCAACTGCTTTATGGAAGATTTGTTTTTGCTTTGTGGCAATCTTACAACTGCTTCGTGGGGGATTTTTGTTGCTGTTGCTTTGTGGGGAGGGGGTGTTACAACTGCTTTATGGAAGATTTGTTTGCTTTGTGGGGGTGTTATAACTGTGTGGATTGTTTTTGTTTTGCGGGCGGTGTTAGAACTGCTTTGTAGAAGATTGATTTTGCTTTGGGGTGGGGAGGAATGTTGTAACTGGCGTTGTAGAGGATTGTTTTGGTTTGCGGGAGGGGGGGTTAGAATTGTTTTGTGGAGGACTGTTTTTGCTTTGCGTTATTTTTAAATGGTGTTTTCTTTGATGCTGTGATATTTATTTATACCAATGTTAACCTTCGTTGATTGATTGATTGATTGATTGATTGATTGATTGATTGATTGATTGATTGATTGATTGATTGATTGATTGATTGATATAACACATTTCCTGTTTCCTCATATATTTGTTTCCAACTTTAAACTGATACGTTCAATTTTAATAATCTATATTTTATTTTATTTTACAACATGATTTTCTTTCGTTACTATCTTGTGTTTATTTCCAGAGAATTGTCAATGGATTTATAAAACTATAAGATACCTAGATACTTCATTGATGATCGTATTAAAACAGATACATCTATTATTGCTCAATGTATCATTTTTACGTTCCTACTGCTTTTCTAGGAAGAAATCCATATTTATGTGTTGAGAGTCGCGGTGTTCTCGATTGCTATCTACAGGATTTTCTTACCTTTCTTGATGAAATTGACACCTTAAGATATTAACGTCAATCACATCTCTTATAAAAACTATAATTTTAATCCATTTTCGAATATTTAATCCCGAATGTTAAATTATCCGATAATACAGGGCTAATTAGATATTATTGTTTTTTCTTTATTCAGAAAGAGACATCAAAAACATGAACCATGCTGATAAATCGCTTGAAGACTTTTGAGATATTCCCCAGTCTATAATTAGTATAAATTAATAAACTCCGTAGTATGATTTACTATATACAATCTGAATAAGTCCGCAAATGAATATATTTCTATATTATCGAATATATTCTTTTAAATGTGAGAATGAACAAATTATATTGACACGGATTGATATTGAAGTGCATGTACATACGCCCATTAAAATCTAATTGAACTTAAACAGCGATAAAATGTAGAAGGGTGATAATTTGATGTATTTATATTCTCCAGTTTTCTTACAAAAAAAGAAAATATTTGGATTTTATTTATCACATTGACAGCAGTACATAGGAAATTGTTTAAAAATACGGAACTATATCAGCCCTAAATGGTAAATCATTATTTATATTATTTTGTTCCAAACATCTGACATTTTTTCATGTCCATCTTAATTCTTTCTGGCATGTTAACCATTATATATACATATTTTATATATCTCATTCCTAACGTGTTGAGATTTCCAGCCAATTTTCTTTCGTCGCTTATTAACGGCGGAAATTATAAAACTTCAAGAAAATATTTTGACGTTTCGGTCATAGGAGAAACATATTCTCCTTCTGCTGTGTGGATTATGATATTTCTCCATTCTCGATAGCTAAATTTGAAATTTTAAGATATCGGGAAGATTTCTCAAATAAAGACTTGCACAAAACAATGTACGCACATTTTTTCTTTCCTTGTACTATTTAGAATATTGGAACAAATTATCAGATTCAATAGCTCTAAACCTATCACCAATACGGCTTGGGTTCGCGCCCGGTTTTTTAAATTACAAAAAGGGTGCACTCGACTCACAGTCGCAAGTGATAAAGTTTACCAGTTGCTTGCCCATGATCGGTGGTTCTCTCTGGGTACTCCGGCCTCTTCCACCACTAAAACTCATCGCCATAATATAACTGAAATATTGCTGAAAGTGGCGTTAAAATACCAATCAAACCAAATCTATAGCTCTATCATCAGATCTCTAATTCTTCAAAAGTTGTATCTCCACACTAGACATTTAAAGCGTTGTATCCCCACTCTAACTCTTTAAAGCGTTGCATAACCATTCTAACCTTTTAAAGCGTTGTATCTCCATTCTAACCTTTTAAAGCGTTGTATCTCCATTCTAACCTTTTAAAGCATTGCATCTCCACTCTAACCTTTTACAGCGTTGCATCTCCACTCTAACCTTTTAAAGCGTTGTATCTCCACTCTAACCTTTTAAAGCGTTGTATCTCCACTCTAACTCTTTAAAGCGTTGTATCTCCATTCTAACTCTTTAAAGCGTTGTACAAAATGTATCTCCATTCTAACCTTTTAAAGCGTTGCATCTCCACTCTAGCATTTTAAAGCGTTGCATCTCCATTCTAACATTTTAAAGCGTTGTATTTCCACTCTACTCAGTGCCTTTTAACCTCGCAGTATATCATATTGCACTCACAAGCCCGTTTAATATGATATACTGCTCGGGACAATACTCCTCAATATTAGTGCAATAATCCTTTTATAATACAGGACCAAATATTTCAGTCTGTGACCATTACATTTAACTATATTTCTTTGCAACAAGTATTTAATAGAATTCCGCCATCTTGTTTATCTCTCGTCTGCTTGCGTGCAAATTTTACTCGGAACCTCTCTATTGCGTACCAAACTTAAAGGAGAAAGAATTGAATGCAATATCGCTCAAGATGCAATATTTTAACTCATTCGGAAATGCTCTACTTTTTAGGTATATTTATAAAGGAAGATATTGCATTTTTATTTTACAAAGAAATCTACATGAAATATTTGATACTATATTATAATTTAGTTTATTTTTCCTCCGCTAATATAGTTAATATCAAATTAAGTATGAACGATGCCTTTCTTACAGTATTAATTACCAAGTGCTGTAGCTTTTTTGCCATGTGTGAATAAAAAAAACCCAGCAAAGATAGTCGAAACTGGCGTATTTTTTTATGTTCTTTAAAAACCAAATTTAAAAGGTTTTCAATTTAAATTTTCCATTAAAAAAAAGAAAAACTAAAATAACCATAAATATACATTATTCAGCACAAAACTGTCACATTTATTATATTAATTCATTCAGTTTTTAATTTTTCTTATTTTCCTCTTTTTGACGTAAGATTCTGATTTTTTTTTCTTCATATCGTCATGAACACCAACACAGTGTAACATAGTCCACTGTATTCTCCATGAGATGACATTAATTAACACTTAAATATATCTATGCTGAGCCAATGCGTCGTTTCTGTATGTCACCAGTTGTCTGCCCTTTCTAAAACACAACGGGTAAAGAGTAACTCTATTATGGAAATGTGTGGTTAGATTCTACTTATAGATTTCTGAACAACTTGGTATAACTGCGTCTTTCATGTGGGAGTTTTCATATTTTTTTCTTTCATTTTATTTTTCATCGATATTGTTTTGTCTACCAAGATTGAGAATTTGTTTCCTACTTTTCCCAAAAGTAAGTTTTAATTATAATTTAATTGTGTCTTTTCATCTGACAAATAAATGCTCTTGAAGAAACATTGAAATAGATTAAGAGGTGATGTGATATATCAAATGTTACCTCCTACTAAATAATAATTTCAGTCGAGAGGCCAATGATATTCTACTCGTTCTCAAATGTGTTGATAAGTATAAATTAATGATATTTTCAGATAAATCTCTTTCATGCTTCTTGGCAGTTGATAGCGATACAGGTAAAACTCGTTTTCATTGTAAATTATCGAAATTTGTAAAACGCTTTGTGATTGTGGGAAAAAGGTTATTTACCTCCAGATCTCTCGTCACGTAGGTATCAATGGTAGCAAGGTCGTTAATCAAGAGGTCAAGGCTAAATATTTATCTATTCTAGGTCTTATTCTGCTTTTAAACCTTGCAAAATGAGATACAACTTAAAACGCAGATATGACAGCTGAAGCCAATAATAAACTGAAAACATGCAGGTATATCACTGTTTACTGAAGATATTATAGAATTACAGACTTTTGTAGATGTGAATGCGGGTTTTAATTGACCTGTAAAATAATATTGACCGAAGCCTAAGGCTGAGGTCAATATTGGTTTTGCAGGTCAATAAAAACTCATATACACTCATTTGTTATTAAAATAAAATGGAAAAAAAAACATACTGTCGGAACAGTCGGAATATTCAATAGCAAAATCATAGAAAGAGACAAAAATTGATACCACTAACACAAACATATGACCACTCACTTTCATGTCTTCAATAAAAAGTGGAGGGATTTACATTTTTGTAACTAGTTGTATGGCCCGGAACCTCTCATCTTAGTGAAATGATGCGGTAAGTGTGTAAACACGACCATATAGCTTAAATACTACTATTGTTGGAGTATACGAATTACATGTGTAATTAATTAATCAATTAACACCATTAATGATCGTTATAAATTACATCAAAAGACTTATATTATCTTAAAAATTAAAATCAGTAGTTAACATTAATGTATGTATGTTGTTGAGAAAACAAATTAAATCAATCCCGCATGTTTAACCTCTCAGTGCAACTAGTATCACTGTTGTTGTTGTTTTTGTTTTTTTTCCAAAGTTCAAATTAATTTTAAATTTAATTAAAAAAAAAAAAAAACAAAGAAAACTTTACATGTATTTAATACCTACTAAAATTACAGGAAATAAACTATAAATTAACCAACCTATTTTGAGTGGTTAATTAAAGCGGAGTGTATTATTGTTGTAATCTTTGCGGTATACCAAAATATCCCGGATATTTATTTAATATCGTGCCAGGACTGTCATTTAGAAAGAGATATTAACACTGTAATTCAGCGTCTTAACACGTCAAGAATATTGATGTTATTGACAAGAAATGCACGGGAGACATCCATAGACACCTTTAAAGCGTGAGAAGTTTCTTGTCTTCAAGGATAAGAATGAAATCATGCACTGAAGATAGCGGAGTAAATATAGTTTAGTATAATCTCACATCGTGCTTTTAAAAATGAACACAATATTTGAAATTAAAGATGGCGTCTATATTTCCGGCTTGTTTTTTTGTTGTTGCTAAAATGATATCAGTAACGCTACGTGTAGCTAATTCAGACTTAAACAATTAAATACGTGAACGTGATCTAATTATAGCATCAATGTTTGTACTTAATAGGTGTGTATATCACCAGTACAAAAGTATGGTAATAAAATCGATTCTAATTGGTCAAGAGTCTATGACAGTGAATGGCGCCATTTTATGTCCCGCCATTGCTTCAGTGAACTGTTATTATATATAGTTATCGTAGACTGTGAAATAAGAATATTTGAGCTGAAAGTTTGAAAAGAAGATAATTAAGTTTGTTTTTCCAATTCTTCTGGTGTTTGCTTGGTTTCTTTGACTCTAAGATAGTTGTTCTGAGTTTTATTGTAAGACTCGGCTGTTTGTCAGAGGTAGTTTATATTTGTCTAATGTACTGTAACTTTGTATCTCTAGACATTCTATATATTGTTTAATATGTTTACTTATATACTTATATTTATCGTACATGATTTCTGCTGATACTAAAAGGAACGTAAAACAAACAGAACATATTTATAGTTTATTACTATTGTTGTCGATTCCGAATATCAAAAATAAATCACGAATAACCAAAACAACGCAGTTATCAAGCGCGTTCGACTTACGAGTAGTTTGTTTTTTGATGTTTAGAAATCGGGGCCCGAGTGGCTAAATGATTTAGGTAGTTGGATTACCTAACAACTCATACTAGCCTATCAACTATACGGCTTGGGTTCGCGCCCGGCTTTGTAAATTAACAAAAAAGATTCACTCGACTCGCAGCCGCAAATGATAAAGTTTACCGGTTGCTTGCCCATGGTCGATGGTTTTCTCCGGATCCTCCGGCTTCTTCAACCACTAAGACTAGTCGCCATGATATAGTTGAAATATTGATGAACGTGGCGTTAAACACAATGAATCAAATAAAATTAATATTTGGAGATCAAGAGTAGTGCCACTGTTGTTTGTAACCCCTCTTTTAGACCCATTTTTAAATATTGTTTATTTACTGTTTGTTTTATAAAACAGTGCAATTTGTCATGTCTGTGTATTCAAGTACGCAGTCAAACGTTGCCATTGCCTTTCAGCACGTATTCAGTGTCATTTGATCCTCATGTCTTTTATTTTTAAACACATTTGTAAGTCTAACAGTTTCAATTTATCTGACTGTAATTTTTTTTTAAGTCATACAGGTATAGAATTAAAAAATAACAAACAAAAAACTAACACATATATATTACGTGATGCTGTTGAAGCCGATTGATTCATTTTTCTTAGAGATACAAAAATGTACCTTATCAACACATGTCTGTCGGATCGGTCACAAACTCATTCTACGATGAAACACTATCACTCTTTTTAAAATATTTTTTGTTAATTAATGTATTATATAATGATAAACTAGTGACTTTTGTTTAAGTGATGTCAGATGTTGTTTTTATTTGTAACCATTACACAGTAACACACATACTGTATTTCAATAAAATGATGTTTCATATCTAGTTCATTGTTGTCGCACGTGACCGGACACATGTTTGAAATGAAAATAACATGACGTAATGGTAACCTTAGCACTAAACTGAAAAAAGGGGAAGCAAACGAAGAATACCATCAGAACAAACCATCGGCTCTTGAATATCTTCTGTTTTACTGGGGGAAGTGATGATAGAGTTTTCAGCTATATCATGATGAGAACACGTTACTGTTACTGTTTGATAGGATGATGATGATCCAGGGGATGCTTCATACTAAATTAACACACAGAGCTAGATCTGACTAGTGTTGGCTCAATCAACAAACAACAGTCCACATGAATCTCCAGTCACGGCAGTCAGACACATTACCATCACCCGTCTTTACGCTTTCTCCTTACTGTCGCGTGCTAAGTGGAGAAGCAGCCCATAGTTATTGTATAATGTATGAATGGATCCGTCATTCCGTTTCCACAGCACTAACGATTACATCACAAAGGGCTCTCTCTCTCTCTCTCTCTCTCTCTCTCTCTCACCAGATGAAGATACGTTACAGCCACGAAATAATATGCTGTACTAGTAGGTCCTTGGATAGTTGTAACTAATTTGGGTTATGGTCCTTCGGTGGTTGTTGATACCTCGTATATAAAGGTCCCGTGGTGGTTAGTAGTTACGTTGTGTAAACGTCCTTACATGGTCATGGTTGCCGTTTGGTTGTAGAACGGGATTTTACTACGTAGTACCACAACGTGGTATTTACGTCTAGGGGAGTCTACAAATCGGCGTAGTTAAAACGTAATATTCATACGTTGACTGACAATTGCCTGTCTCAATCTAACCGACCTTGAGCCGAGGTACGAGCCAGGGGACAGAACTCGTCAGTCTATATTCATACGTTGTAAGAACGAAAAAGTTACGTTGTCACAAAGTTTTGACAACGTAATTTTGCTAGTAGGGCTGCCCTCAGAATTGTAATTCAATTATGGTTTTATTTCTTTCAGAGTATGAATGCACCTATTGAAGGAATTTTCGTCACTGTGTCAGTATTATTGTTGACAGGAATGGTCACGTGCCGACCAAGGCGACGGTTTTGTGAGTAAGTAAACGTTTGTACAATATTACAATGTTAAGAGATACTAAAATTTAAATCGTATGAGACAAAGTTTGATGATACCAGAGAGGTAATCAGAAACCGTAAATCGAGGAACAGACAATACATTGGTCATAAGAAATACATACAAGACGCACAGAACAACAATACACCACATCATCGAATTATCTTCCCTTTTCTATGGACGACATCATCATTGATATGTTGCGACAAACGAATTTCTAATGTCTCAATTGGATTCAGATGTGGTTTTTTTTATGACAAATAGAACCTTATGACATATAACTGTAATGATAATTTACATTCTACCCCATTCGGAACATTCGATCCCACTCCTTGATTTTGGAGGAATGTATATTTTTCGAAATTTGTTTACTTTTGTATTCGTATCGTTATTGATTGCTGTATTAGGATTATTTCCCTTTGGTTTTATTGCTCCCAAAACTTCAAATCATTTGGCTTTTAAATCTATCGATTTTGAGAGCACCCGATGAAGGTTATTCTAGAAATGCGTCGTGTGCACTATATTCAATATGATCTACGTTTTTATTGAGAATATCTCCCGCCCAATTAAGGTACTCTGTGTTCGACTTGACCAATACTATTCCAGTGAGTCCATTACTTATTTAATCTATTGATATTGACTTTGCTTTGTACATATATTAAGAACATTTAATTGAGGAAGAAAACACCATGACGAAAACCCGACGTTCGCAATACCATGGCAACACGAACTCGGAAGAGCATGTATGCATTTACCTTTAAAATATAGATATACCATTAAATTAATAACTGAATGAAATAATTATAAAGATGGATTATAATAATGAGCTTTTAATGGGGTTCGTCTTACTCGATGTTCAGCTTTCTGTGTAGTGTTTTGTAGATCGTTGTTTGTCATGTTTCTTTTGTCAATTTTGTTGTCTGTCCTTTTAACACCAGTTTTAAATATAGTATTAGTTTTATTAGTGAGAGATGATCTGAGCACACATTGACTACAATCTGTGTTGCCTAGTTCAGTGATCTGTTGAAACAGTCGGAAATGAAAATTATTTACCATGTTGGGGCAAACTAAAAATGTATCTGAGAGATCATTCTTTGTCATCTTTAAATTCCATTGTGACATATCCATCATTTTGAATGTACGGGGTTTATTCTCGTGCTATATATGATATAACATGGATTTTTGGTGATTGTTTATATCGGAAGTGACACATGATTCATTTGTTCGGATGTCCTTGGATTTCTTCTTAATATCATTAGTTGGGTTAAAGAATTACGAAGTACATTTTGTATTGACAGACGATACAAGACAACACAAAGAGAACTTGTTTTTTTTTATTGAAAATGTAAAGGCCAAAAATAACGAAGCGAGATAAGAAACTATTCGTTCTATTAAAAACAAAAAATGGCAACCGAGTAATCTTAGCTCTCCGTATAGAAAGTCAAGATGTATTCATTCATTTTATAAGCGACGGGAATCGAACCCACAGTTTTAGTGATGGTAGAAGCTGGATGCGTCTGTAGATATAAATCTTACCACAATAAGATCAAGTCCACAAAGACCGGTGATCAAAACATAGTTCATTAATTAGACAATCATTGTAATGATGTGATGTTTTATATTGATAACAGACGAGACAAACTGTCCTAAAACAACATGTTTAATTTGATTATTTCCTGTGAGTCTTACTGCTGATATCATATTTGGTTTTATTTATTCACATTTTAAACTGACAATCAATTACATTTGCTTATTTAACACATTTCATAAGGTATTCGTTACAATTTTGTTAATAAAATTCCCATCGTGTTGTCGAAGGTTTGAAATAAATACCAATCTCCTTGCCCGTATCAAAAATATTTATCATTAATATCAGTAATCGTGAATGACGCAGCTTTATAAGGGATCACACATGTAGTTGTCATGTAGACTTATGAGGTGATATTAAAAGATAAAAGATCAAAATTCTGGAAATCTGGGAATACACAGAATATTTAACTAATCATTTCAAATCCAGCTGTACCATTTAATAAACGTTGGAGAATACTGAAGGGGCAATCAAAAATGGCCAATCCAGAGAAACTGGCAAAATAGGGTACACAAGACGAAGAAAAACAATTCAAAAGCATAATATGTGTTGGACACCACTATACGCAAGCAAACACAAATAACGTAAATAAGACATGATCCCACCTACAAACAACTGGGGGTTAAAGACGAACCGAGCATCAGCGTAACACGGACATCACAACGCTGAACTCAGAGTGTAAAGGTACATAATAGAACAACACAAAAAAAAACTTAAAAGATGAGCAACACTGACCCCACCAGAAAACCGAGGGTGAACTCAGGTGGTCACGAAGGGTAATCCGTTCCTGCTTCTTATAAGACACACTCCGTGTTACTACTATATACAGCGGTCAAGTCCGGTAAAAGTCTTGGCAGTAATGGAGGAAAAAAGAGAAAGATCCATTGTCATTGGAGATATGGATATTTCCTAACGGTCAACCAGATTATGATGACGGCTGTAGAATTTTTATAGCGATGACTTCAACCTATTTGTTAAGATACAGTATTTGATGTAAAATTTAAAATACATTGTACTATAAACTTTTCAACAAAAGAAATGATACAAAGATTTTTTTGAAAATATATTTTTATGTTAAAACCAAAACAATTGTTTATTATCATTTACGTCAATGTTTGCGTGAAACGCGTTTATCACAAAGCAAACAATAACATATTTCGTGGTTTAAAACTATCTATAGGTAATACAAGAAACTGGTATATCACAAATAATATTGAATTTACAGTATGACGAAAACCTTATTCCCCATACTCAGAAGGAAGATGGCGAAAGCCCTATCACACATATATATATACATTTGTATTAAGTTTGAATATGATACCATTTGCATATTAGTGTACACAGATTAGATGAATAAAAAAGTTCAAAGATACAAAGTGGATAATCAGATGTAAACGAAGGGCAAGATAATATATATATATATATGCAAATGGTATCATATTAAAATTTAATTTAATATATAAGGTGAGGGGTATAGATATTACAGAGTCTAGACAGTATGGAGGTCACAGGGGTCAATGATAAGACACACACTGAATACATACGGACGTGGACAATGCTACTGCTCATCAAATAAAACATGAAGAAGAGTCTGAAGATATCAAAGGGAGGTAATCAGAATCCGTATATCGAAGAAAAACAGACAACACAATGGACAAAAGAAAATAAACAAGAGGACAAACAACGATCTACAAAACATACATATAAAACTAAAGATCGAGTAACACGTACCCTACTAATTGAAGTCTAGCTTTAGTGTAAATTGACATTGTCATTAAACAGTACAACACTGTCACATTTAATGTTCCTGTTTAATTTAATTGATATTACTGTATTACTCCGTTGTGAATTAATTTGTACATTATTGGACATTGCTTGCAATGTAGTGAGTTTAACATTTCAACCTCATTTGAATGAGATATTAAAAGAAACTTTAAACAGTCAATGTCAACAAAACGAACACCCCCCTTTCAACTCAAACCAATGTATTATATAAGGTCCTGGTACAGGATAGTTACAGCAATGTGCAGGAGTTAAACTGGTTAATGGGATCCCAGCCCTCCTGTGGGTAGTCATAACAATGTGCAGGAGTTAAACTGGTTAATGGGATCCCAGCCCTCCTCTGAGTAGTCATAACGATGTGCAGGAGTTAAACTGGTTAATAGGATCCCAGCCCTCCTCTGGGTAGTCATAACGATATGCAGGAGTTAAACTGGTTAATAGGATCCCAGCCCTCTTCTGGGTAGTCATAACAATGTGCAGGAGTTAAACTAGTTAATAGGATCACAGCCCTCCTCTGGGTAGTCATAACGATGTGCAGGAGTTAAACTGGTTAATAGGATCCCAGCCCTCCT
>MJUT01057422.1:462539-474522 GCA_002080005.1 Gigantidas platifrons
ATGACTTTCCAATCTGTTGACATTGAGCGTACCTGATCAGGGATATTCCATGACTTTCCAATCTGTTGACATTGAGCGTACCTGATCAGGGTTATTCTATGACTTTCCAATCTGTTGACATTGAGCGTACCTGATCATGGTTATTCCATGACTTTCCAATCTTTTGACATTGAGCGTACCTGATCAGGATTATTCCATGACTTTCCAATCTTTTGACATTGAGCGTACCTGATCAGGGTTATTCCATGACTTTCCAATCTGTTGACATTGAGCGTACCTAATCAGGGTTATTCCATGACTTTCCAATCTTTTGACATTGAGCGTACCTGATCAGGGTTATTCCATGACTTTCCAATCTTTTGACATTGAGCGTACCTGATCAGGATTATTTCATATATGTGCCGTGTGCACTAAATTAGATATCTACGTTTTATTACAAATAGTGGCGATGGTGAACTAGATCCATTCCTTTTAATTATGGATGAAAGTTAAAGGAATGTGATTGGCTACTGAAGAATTTCCTTAATTACTTACATAATGTTTATATCGGGACCGTCGAGGACGTAACTTATCACTTTCTATACATCCGGTCAGTTCTGTTGAGTTTGAAATCCAACGTGACGAGGTGTACTCAATACAATGTGATGCAATAAAGATTATCATTAATCTACGGCATGTATTCCAGTTTCTATTCCACAACAAAACCGATAGACACGTTATAATTGAATATACTTTTAAATATAAAGTGAAACACTATAATCCTAAACATCAAAGGGAAATCCGAAGAAATAACTGAAATACGATAACCATACCCAAACAAACGGATCACCTTGATATCCTCTCTTTCGTGACTTTCATCTGATTCATTTACCTATAATAATGGCAATGACTTCATTTTTAATCAGTTATATTCTTCATGTAATGTTATTGTGTTAGAAAAACTATGTAAATTTAACAAGATTATTAATACGAAAGTCCTATCACCTGGTTAAATTAATTGTAACTTTGTTCACACATACACAATACTTATTATGTTGTACATGTATATAACTATTAACTTCGCTGTAACTATACGTATTTGGTTTATGAGAATAACATTCATTAAACAAGCGCAACACGATAGGTACCACTAGTAGAGCAGGATGTGCTTACCTTTCCGGATCACCTGGGTTCTACCTCTGTGTTTGGTTTGGTTCGTGTTATTCAATCTTTAGTTCTCTGTGCACTGTGTTGTCGACATTGCTTGTCTCTTTGTCATTTTTCTTTTGGTCGTTATATTTTTCTGTCCTGTGGCTTAATTCTTCTCTTTTAACCTCAAGGAAATCTCGATAACTTGACAATTTTAAACCCACCAAGCCTCAAGGAAATTTCGATAGCTTGACCACTGTAACCCCATCCAAGGACATTAAAACTCGATAGCTTTAACACCACAAGAAAAGCTAAATATCATATCTACTTTAGATAGGACAGTATCAAATAGGGAACTAAAACAAATACAACTGCTTAATGGGAACCGAAACAACATGTTAAATGCAACACAATGCTGAGTTTCATAAGAGAAAACAGAAAAAAAACTTGTCCGTTCTGGCTGAAGCCAAAAAATATTATAAGATCAAAGTACAAAATTATATTGATAAAATGAAAAACAAAAAATACTACACTGTCGGAACACAATAAAATACCACACTGTCGGAACACACTAAAATACCACACTCGGAGCAGTTCCAAATACCAACAGCAAAATCGTAGAAAGATGTAGACTTAGTAACCCTAACACACAACTGTATGATTTGATTTGATTTTGATTTTTGATGTTTTAACGCTACTTTCAGCAGTATTTCAGCTATATCATGGCGACCAGTTTTAGTGGTGGAGGAAGCCGGAGTACCCGGAGAGAACCACCGACCCTGGGCAAGCAACTGGTAAGCTTTATCACTTGCGGCTGCGAGTCGAGTGCACCCTTTTTGTAATTTACAAAGCTGGGCGCGAACCCACGTCGTACTGGTGATAGGCTTGTATGAGCTGTTAGATCCAACTACCTAACTCATTGAGCCACCCGGGGCCCCACACAAATGTATGACTTCCCTTTTTCATGGCTTGGTACAAATACTCAGGTGGTGGATAGATTACATTGAGAAGGTATATAATTTATTGTACAACTTTGTTCTTTTATTTCAGGTTATACAACCAGATATCTGGGTAGATTATGAATGAAGATAGAGCGACAAAGCGAAAACGAGTTACCCCTTATTTGTAAAAAAAAACAATATTTCCTGTTTTGTTTGTTTTTTTTTTGTTTTTTTTCTTTTGTTTTGTTTGTTGACATATATTTATACCTCATATCTGCCATGTTATTGACAGTCATCACTGTATTTTATCACGTGATTGTGGGATCTCTGCTATTGTAGCAGACGACATCTAAAGGCGTGTGACCTACGATGAAAAAATATACTTTTGGACGTGATATTTTTTGGATGTCTTTGTGTTCTGAATGTCATGTGGAACACGTGTTTTCATGTAGAAACGAGTTCTTTTTTTTGTTTTCGTTAAAAGAAATACTTCTGTGGGAAAAATCCGAATCTCCAGGAAAAGAATTTTCATCGTTTACCTCTCTGTTTTATTCGACACGTCGAATGCATGTTTTCTGTTCTTCTTTTAAAATGTAGTAATAAATCACTATGTTATATTATATTTGTTTTGCAATATTTCAAGGTCAATAAAAAGGAATCACAATAACAGTATTTGTTTGATTGATTGATTGATTGATGTTTAACGTCCAGCGAGCAATTTTTCAGCTATATTCAGGGCGAGAAAAAAAATTTAAACGCCACGGGACTCGAAACAAGGAAAGGTGATGGGTAGGTACGGAGAATTTAGCCAGTGCAACAGGTCTCCTATGGAACACTCATCATGAGCATAATGCTCATAGTGAGCTGTTACTCTGGGTTCTTTAACGTGCGAAGAGGGTCCAATTTCTATACCCCTGGGTTCCCGCGGGGTTGTATTTGTTTGAATTTGTTTACCATTGTACTGGTACAAGTAGGGTTCTTCTTCTTTTCGTGGATTATCGTACTGGTGCATGTGGTGCAAGGAAAACTATTTACAGGTGAAGTAATTTTTTATATACAAGGTGCGGTTAAAAACATCCAGTAGATCTAGTGTCTGATGGTTGTGGCCTGGATCTGGGACTTGAAGCAGTCGATAGAGGGAGCTTTGACTGCTTCTGATGGTAAAGAGTTCCAGATATGAATGCCATCCAGGAAGAAGGATTTCTGATATTCCATGCGTATGGCACCAGGAAAGTTATGTTATTGCCGCTGGGCGAGATGGTAGGTACCAGGATCTGAGATGGCATATCGATCAGCTGGTTCACAACACGGTACATCATACACGCTTTCGCTTGGGCCATGCGTTCTTGTAGGGTTGTCTATTGGAGTTGATTTAGCATACTAGTAGTTGAAACACTTCTGGTTGTTTGGTAGTCAGCGTAGACCATCCGGGCAGCTCTACGTTGGATCATCTCCAGTTTTCTGATTTTCTCTACTGTACGAGGATCCCATATGACTGCTGAATACTCTGTTAGTGGTCGTATCAGTGTCAGATAGCACAGTGACTTGGTTGGTCTCGGGTAATGAAGGAGGTTGCGCCGAAAAAAGGCTAAGGTGCTGTTTGCTGTTTTAGTCACCTGATTGATATGGTCGTTCCACTTCAGGCTCTTGTGTATGTTTAGCCCTAAATACTTTGCCGAGTCTACCACTTCGAGGGTATGGTCATGGATGTTATACTTATGGCTGATCATATTTCTCTTGCTAGTGATGTTAATTACATGGCACTTCTTGGGATGGAACTCCATGAGCCAGTCTCTTTTCCACTTCTGTAGTTGTTCCAGGTCATCTTGGAGCTTTCTGACGTCTTCGGTGGTCTTAATATTCCTATACAAGGCACAGTCGTCAGCGAATAGTCGCTTTGTTAATCCCTTTGAAACTGCATCAGATAAGTGATTAATATAGAGCAGGAACAACAAAGGACCCAGGACACTCCCTTGGGGCACACCGGAATGGACAGTAGCAGTGGTCGATTTCACTCCTTCCACAAGAACTTGCTGTGTGCGGCCTTCAAGGAAATTGGCTACTCACTGGTTAGTGCTATGTCTGATACCATATTAGTTAATCTTGTATAGCAGACGCTTGTACGGAACCTTGTCGAAAGCCTTGGAGAAGTCTAATAATATCAAGTCAGTTTGGCCTCGGTTGTCGATGTTCTTGGCTAAATCCTTGATGGTAAGGATAAGCTGACTTTCACAAGAGCGTCGCTTCCGAAAGCCATTTTGAGCATCGTGTAGGATTTTATGTCTGTCAAGATGTTCCATAATGCTGCTGCAGATGATATGTTCCAGCATTTTACAGACCACTGATGTCAGGCTTACGGGGCGATAGTTCTCTGCTTTGTTTTTGTCTCCCTTTTTAAATATTGGCACCACATTGGCAGTTTTCCAATCTGTCGGTAGTATGCCTTGGTTGATAGAGGCTTGGAAGAAGAGTTGAAAGATGGGTGCTACTTCTGCGGCCATCTCCTTTAAAATACGGCAAGTTATTATGTCTGGCCCTGTGGCCTTGTGAATTTGAAGTTGGTTGAGTATTTTATATACTCCCTCCAATCCGATTTTGATGGCATATCATTAAATGGACTGGGACCCTTGTTTGGAATTGAGTCACATTGCTCCTCCTTGTTAAATACTGATGAACATTGGCAATTCAAGATGTGCGCCTTCTTGCTACCGTCTGATTGTGTCCTTCAGGGGAGCAATTCCAATGTTTTCAGTTCGTAGTCCCTTGATAAAACCCCAGAAGCTTTTAGGGTTTTCTGTAGAATCTGGGCTAATGATGTTTGTGATGTAGCTGTTGTAGACCCTTCTACAGGCATCGGTGGATAGCTGTTTCAGATGTTTATAACGTCTTAATTCTTTTGCGTTGCCTGTCCGCCTTGCTTTATCGTAGCTACGTTTTTTCTTCCTAGATAAACTTTTTACTTCCCTGTTTATCCATGACTGGGAATATCTTGTTGATGACTGCTTAGATGGTGTATGTTGGTCTTGGAGTTTAAGTAGATGAGTCTTAATGAAGGTCCACATATCTTGAATTGGACTTGTTGCATTGAAAGTTTGGCAGAATGTGGTGGCTAGTTTTGTGCAACCTCTCCTCAATGCATCCATATCTGCCCTCTTCCACAAGTAAATTTTACGACTTATAGGCTTGTTTCTCCTGGCAGTTGCACTGGTTATGATGCGTACCATTATGATGGGTTGGCTTGACAGAGTATCAGTAAGGTTTATTCTTTTACGCCCGGGTTAACATTTCAGACGTTGATGTTATCATGTCTTCCTTTCACTACAGACAACAATCTTTACAGTAAAAAAGAGAATGTCAATCATTCTAATATATTTAATTTTGTAAGTGAACAGTGTCTCCTCGAACGAACGTGTGAAAAGTTACGTCCATTGATCAAACAAAACCAATCTAAGCTTTAATAACCCCACGTGCAAATTGATCTGATAACCCAAATCATCTTTATATCACACCTACTATCAGTTTTGTGGAAAGAACCGTAAATCAAGTATAAAAAGTGAACAAATTCATTCTTCAGTAATCAAGGCAATATATTACAAATACAAAATAAAAATATCAATGATCTAGACACCTTTGAAGAAAAAAAAACTGAAAGTGAAGCACGTATCCTAAATAAAGTGGAAAAAATGTTACAAGCACACAATAATTAAAAACACAATCTTAATTTCGTGATAAATTGAAGATGAGACAAACATTTTCCTTGGTCTAAAGCATATCAGTGTGGAACCACAGTAATCAACTTGTACAAAATAGCTAAAACTTTAGGACTGTTATATTTAGTGCAAGAGTTCAGGAAGATTTAGTTATCGTAAGTGTGACCTATTCAAAGTTGGAGGTACTGTCAAAAGGAGCCAAATATAGGACAGACGGATTGTCAACAAAATTAAAGTTGCACCATGCGTTTACAAGGGGTCAGCATCTCCTGCTTCACACTTGACACCCGTTATGTAGGCCATTTAGAAACTGTGGCTATTTTAATATAGCACTAACTAACACTGTCATTCCATGTGTCTGTTATTCTGTATTGTTCCAGTTTATGCCATAACCATTTATTGTAAATGTGTTTGTGCAAATAAAATATTGTCTATTGTATAATAACAGCATTGACATGGTGTACGCCACAATTATATTATATTATTGTGTCATTATATCTAAAGATAATGATGCTGTCTGTGTCTCTGTATTGTACATTCTTGATTGTCACTTCGGTTTAATCAAATGTTTATTTATTAAATGGGAACAATGTAAAATATCATTATCTGCAAAACAAAATTGAAATAAACAAAATGAGATAATAGCAGCTCGAACAACCATATACAACGGATAGTGAGAAATGATGCTTTGAAATGATAAACATCTCTATTCCAGGTATGACAATGTCATACAAAGTCCTTCTATAGTACATATTGCATAGAGCTTAACAGGAAGCAATGTTCTAATATTTATATTGTGAACATATCTGTAGTTCCTTGACGGAGAGGGCCCGGTGGCTCAATGAGTTAGAGATTACCAAACAACTCATACAAGCCTATCACCAATACGGCGTGGACTCGCACCCGGATTTGTAAATTACAACAAAAGGGTGCACTCGACTCGCAAGTGATAAAGTTTACCGGTTGCTTGCCCATGGTCGGTGGTTCTCTCTGGGTACTCCGGCTTCTTCCACCACTAAAACTGGTCGCCATGATATAGCTGAAAAATTGCTGAAAGTGGCGTTAAACACTATAAATTATCATCAATCCTTGACGGACGGAAATACCGAAAACGTCGATCAATGCATGATGGTAACCGCAGCCATTTGAGAGATTACGTTACTTTAGACATTTGGATGGTGAAAGGCTATTGGTGTTTAATGTCACTTTCAACAATATTTCAGTTATATCGTAGCGGTCAGTTTTATTGATTTAGGAAAGTGGGTTCTAAATACTCAAACATAGTATTCAAAATAGCAAATAGTCAAGGAGTGCTACATTAATACTTTAATACCCGGTATTATTATTACATCAAACTGCATTTTCAGTATGAACACAATCGCATCGGTGGTGTAATGGTTAGCTGCTCGCCTCTAGTGTGGTGCATCGTGGGTTCGAGCCCCGATTGGGTCAAGCCAATGACTATGAAATTGGCATTTGATGTGTTTCTGCTAAACATGAAGCATTAAACAATAAGGGCACAGACTGGTTGGCTCGGAATCAGGATAATGTGTCTGAGTAAAGATACATGTATACTTGTAAACTGTGGTTTCAGTGACATGAGCTAGCTCTATAAAAATTCAACGAATCATGTTGGTCTAGTAAAAAGCGGACATCATCACCTTCTCATAGACTGTAACTTATTCTCGACGTTATATAACTGAACAATTGCTCACTTGGCGTTAAACATCAATCATTATTAATTTATAGTATATATTTTTCATATGGTATATTTTAACTGATTACAATATTTTTTTTAAAATAGCCGGCAGAGTGAAACAGTTAACTGTTCCCCTACTTCCGGATCCGAACTGTTCCATGCCCGAGAACGATGCGCAGTGCGTCATTCCTGTCAAATGCTGTATTTCTTTCAAAACAATGTTGTTCCCCAATTTTTTAATGGTATGGTATCCGGTATGCTGACATTATCATCTTTAGTGGATTTGTGGTTATGTGCATGTATATAAGATAATAAAACAGTTATTTCATGCCTGTTCAGGGAACAGTCAAAACTATTGACCCGAGTTGCTGGAGATGACTTGAGAACTGTTGCCAATAGTAACAGCAAACTGTATACTCTTTCAGTACGAACACCCCAATAGTAAAGCCTGGACATTTTATATACATTTTACTTATTTTACATTGAAATGATAAAGGAACAACATTAACATTATATTCCTTCAATCTATATTGTATATCTAAAGATAGGGTTATGGCGTTTAACGACACTTTCAACAATATGAACGTGGCAATATAAAAACTCTTCTTTATTTTTCTGTCAATGAATTTGTCAGCTTGTCATAAATTAATGTGTTTTACTGACTATTGTCTTTTTGTTTTTTTTCATTTGGCCATTTATAATCTACGGCTTCTGATGGCCTCCGATGATATCATCAAACTTTCCTTATACAGTCAAACCTGTATTAAGAAGTCACCTTTAGGACAAATAAAATGTGGCCTTATAAGACAGGTGACTTCTTAAAAGAGGTTGAATTCATATGGAATTCTCTCTCACAGGACAGGAATAATGTGACCTTTTAATACAAGTGACTGCTTAACAGAGGTGACTACATCGGCATGTTTGACTGTATCGTTCTCTTATACACATCTATAGTGTTAGATACAGGGTTTAATGAACCTTATCTTGTCAGAGGTAAAACAGATCATAAATCAAATTTAATTAGGAAGAAAGCTGCATTTTTTTTCAATTGATAAATTAGTCATATCGATTAAGACTCTGTGTTTGGGTTAAGTCATTGGTGATTATCATCATGAGAAACATCAGCAGTTGAGTTGTGTATGAGAGAGTGAACTTACGCCAGTGATGTTAGAACCAATGTTCATTTCCTCGTGCAATAACATTAAAACATTTGACTTCTCTACCCTCTATCCCCCACTCAAAGCTAACAGACAGATTGAAAGAATTAATCCAACTGTGTTTCATCAAGACAAGAAGAATGGCCAACACAGATGCAAATACTTTGTCTTAGGAAGGGAAAATCTAATTTTGTAAACGAAAACACCACTCTGATTCTCTGAAACTGATATAATTTATTTCCATCTTGAAATCATTTTTCAATATTGATATACTAGTAGCTCCTATTATGTTACAAACGGCTTTGATTGTTACCCGGGGAATTTTTCTTTACAGTAAAAATGTTTCTATACCTAAATGGTTGCACACTTTTGCCAGTAAAAATCATCTTGATCTAAATTCTGTCATCATAAAAATAACAAAATCCACATAGTTCCTGAAGTCCCCTGGATAACGGTTAGCATAATGTGGGTATATGAAAGTAGTGACGCCCAAGTATATGAGTGTCATTAGTAAATCACAATCTGAGAATAACAATCTCATGGTAACATATGAATGTAAGAGAAACATGTCTAAACATAATCCGAATAAATCGAAATACTGTTTGAACCTAAGCTACTGAACCAAGGGTTCCAATTGGTTAAGTTGAAGTCATCACTTCGAAAGTTTTTCGGTGGCCACCATGACTTGGTTAACCGTTATAGAACATCTGTGTCACAAATGGATATGTTCCACTTGTCGCAAACACTTTCCTGTCCTTTCCTCATTCATGACTTATCACCGAGTTGTTTTTTTTACTAGAGTAAAGTAATACGACGGGTGCCATTAGTGGAACAGGAACTGCTTACCCTTCCGGTACATAGGGAGTTCACTCCCGGTTTTCAATGGGGTTCGTGTTATTCGATCTTTAGATCATTGTTTGTCCATATGTCCGTTTTCTTTTGGCCATTGGGTTGTCTGTCTTTCTATTTAATTTAGGGATTCTAATTACACCTTAAGTATCTTCAAATGACTGCCTTCTGTATAGAAGGATTAGAACCATTCTACAGAGAGATTTGGACAACTTGCAACAGGGGGAAAACAACTGGTTGATGACAAATGCGAGGTGCTCATAGCAACAAATATAAGAAGTCTCCTATCTATAGTGAATATACCATCCATGGCCAGATATTGAACCAACCAGATTTAGCCAAGTACCTAAGACTGAATATTCATTAGAGTTTGAGCTGGGATATCCAAATTGATAAGATCACCAAGAAGGCGAACTCCACCTTAGCCTTCTTAGGACGTAATGTGTGCTGTTGCCCGACTACCATCAAGGCATATACCACCTTTGTACGACCTACCCTAGAATATGCATCCAGAATAATTATATAAGGAGTCCCAACAAAAAGACAGCATCAACAAGGTTGAGGCAGTACAACGTCGAGCCGCCAGGTTTTCCACTGGAGATAACCAGCGCACAAGCAGTGTCACAGTCATGCTACAGCAACTCGTGGCAGACACTACAGAGCAGACGAGCGTACTCCCAGTGATGATGTACCGCATAGTATACAACCTTTTTAATATACCAGTGGAACACCACCTCAACCGCAGGGGTGGATCCAGGGGGAGGGGGGCACCCAGCGCGCGCCCCCTAAAATTGGAAAAAATATGATTTTTTGGCGTAAAATAGTTATTTTTCACACGAAATACCCCAAAAATGTTCGAGCCTCCCTCCGCTCGGCGCGATTTATTTAAGTGCGTCACCCTAACATGCAATCCTGGATCCGCCCCTGAACCGAACCTCTTTTCGAACCAGAGGCCAGTATTCACTGCTATTCCTGGTACCACACACAAGAACTACAATGTACAGGACATCATATTTTTTACAAGCCATACGCCTCTGGAAGTGTGGTGGAAGCAGACACCCTATACAGCTTCAAAGCTCATGTAAATTTAATAGCGGTTTGCATCCTTTTAACCTGCGCTGTATATAGACGTCACCCCCACTCAAAAGTGTGAGAGTACTATATTGGTTTTGCACTACACCCGGAAGAAGATGAACTCTTCATAGTAACTTTCGGTTCAAACAAACAAATATAGTCGAAATTGAATTTGTCATCTGATGTAAAATCAAGTTGTCACCTGTAAATGTTAATGGAGCGTGATGTGTTAGTATCATCCACGACAGTGCAAACATCTAGACGTAAAGGTAGATAAAGTAATGAAGTGTTTGGTGATTATGATGATGGCATATACTGTAAATTCAGAAATTATTGCGATGTTTTTATTATTGCGAAAAATGCGACTGATGCGAAATCGCAATAATTAAACCTCGCATTTCGGAATCATAAGTATCCATTTGTACTGGAGGACTTCATGCTTCGCAATAATAAAAATTGCAATCCGTGAACATTTTCGAAGATCGCAATAATAAATGAACGCAATAATTTCCGAATTTACAGTAACCCATTGAGTTTGAAATAAAAGATACCACAGCTTCATACCTTGACCTACAACTCAAAGTTGACAGTTAGGGGCGGTTAAGAACGACACTTTACGACACGGGATGATTTTCAATTTTCCCATTGTGAATTTTCCATTTATATGTAGCAACATAACCGCAACACCTGCATGTAGAGTATATATCTCTCACTTAATACGATACTCCAGAGCTTGTAATTCCTATCATTATTTTTTTGATAGAGGGTTGTTAACAAGGAAGCAAGGAACCAAGGGTTTGTAGTGATAGAGATTTTACAGTCATCACCATGAATTAGTTAACATTAACTGTTATGAAACCTCGTGTCACAAACGACCACGGATATGTTTCGTTTGTCGTAACCACAATCCAACCCATTCTCCATTCTCATTTTTAACAAGTGTATCATGACAGGTGTAATCCTCGGTATGTGTTTTGTAGGTTGTTCTTTGTCCATTTGGCCACGTGTCATTGTCTGTCCTTCCTCGATTTACTGCTGATGATTACTCCTTTGGTATCCTCAAACTTTTCTTAAACTTAGAATGTGTTATGTGATGGCCAACTCATTTTATCCAAGACTGTAGAAAAATCTAGACGTAGGGTTAAATAGAGCTTTCGCCAGTTAATGGAGTCTATAGTGTTTAGCATGGTAACAAGACAATTCGGCACCAAGACATTTCGGCACCCATTGAAAGAGACAGTTCGGCACCAAGACCCTTCCCCCTTTTCCCACACCTTAACCCTTCCCCCTTTTCCCACCCCTGAACCCCTTTTCCCATCCCTTAACCCTTCCCCCCTTTTTCCCACCCCTTAACCCCTTCCCCCTTTCCCCCTTTTCCCACACCTTAACCCTTCCCCTTTTCCCACCCCTTAACCCCTTTTCCCA
>MJUT01057422.1:480021-496341 GCA_002080005.1 Gigantidas platifrons
TTTCCCACCCCTTAACCCTTCCCCCCTTTCCCCCCCCTTAACCCTTTCCCCTTGTTCCTCCTATTTATTTTCTACCCTTAATAATTCCCCTTTCCTCCCTTTACCCCTATAAAGGGGTTGACCCTTATTCAGGGTACCAGTAATATCATTGGTGTTACTGGGCTCAATGATAAGCCCATTAGCATAACATCTATAAGTGAGAACTGGATTTGCAAAGAAAAAATATAGTATAATGTATTATAAAATTCGTTATATTTGTATGGAAGAGGTAAATGTGGTAAATCAATTTAGCTAAGAAACTGTTATTTACAAACGAATTACAACAAAAATTAGTTAAATATGTTTAGCTTTTCTTTATAGAATTTGTTCATATTTTAACTTTTGACAAAGATGTCATAAAAAAATGCTAAGATATAATTTTTGAAATACTATTTCTAAATAAGGGAAGTAATTATTTTATTAATAGGTATACATGTACATGTAATGTCATTGCTTTGCTGTAGGGCATGTGTACAGTTAGTTAATTCATACTCACTTTAATAATAACATAAATTCAATGCTAATTTTCTTGTAGTATTAAAAGGTAAATATATTTTAAACATTTCTGATGAAAATTATGGATATTTAAATGTGTTCAATTTGTGTTTCTAAGGAATGTTATACTTTTCTTAAATGGAACTAAGTGCGAGAATGATATACACACGTTTATCGTTAATTTTATACTTATTTAAAGGTTACAGACAAATGATACAGAGAGGTAAACTTTAACTTAAATTAATAATGGCAATGTTCAGAAGCACAACCAGCTTATAAAGGGGTAAGATTTCTGTCATTTTGTAGGGAATCAAAATAAGATCTTTAGGCCTAGAAAGAACTTTATCACGTTTTTACCAACACATACATGGTCCTTTTTTTAGATACTTGACCTCTGAATTATATTTTTGCTTTGTTTTGTTGATTGTTGCCAAAAGGACATTAATATCAACGTACACTATTGTTCATTACCTAAAACCTAATTAATAGTGAACCCTGTTATACTACCAAAAACTATACATAGACCCAAACGCAAAAAATTAACCAAATGGCTAGAGTGTAAAATGTAGGTCATGGTGATCTAGTTACTGGTGCATCCCCTTGTTCTATTCAAGATCTATCATAGCCACTAACAAAATATCATGGTTTTACAGTATGCAGNACTGGGGGAAACAACACATTTTTGTGGTTTACAGTGCATTGGTTTGGTCCTTTGGGCTATTGCAATTTGCACCGTGCTGATATCGAGCTTGAAGTAGGTGATGCCAGTAAAAACTAAATCGGCATGTGCGCACGGACGAGCAAGTGTCAATCTAAATCTCCACTTTCTTGATAGGGATAAATTGCAAGTTATGTTGTGCTAAGTATAGCCTCACGATTGCTTGGACTATGTCTGATGTATTGTTAGAAATTCTCGGCATGGAATTAGTCTCCCCCTTTATTAACTTTCTGTTTACATTTTTTTTTATTATGTCATCTTTTTTCCCTTTAATTGTCGTGTTCGTGTCCATATATTCATACAATCTTATAGTAACAATAGTTTGCATATGTCGGTAACATGGGAGGGTCCAGCTTTTTATGTTAGAGGGGCGTAAAAATAGTCACGGGGTCCTCAGCGAGTCCTTCGATGTGACGATTACTGGCATCATCTACTTCAAGCTCGATATCAACACGGTGCAAATTGCAATAGCCCAAAGGACCAAACCAATGCACTGTAAACCACAAAAATGTGTTGTTTCCCCCAGTACTACGATGTTCCATTCACATAATTGATTGATTGATTTTTTGTGTTTTAACGCCACTTTCAACAATATTTCAGCTATATCATGGCGACCAGTTTTAGTGGTGGAGGAAGCCGGAGTACCCGGAGAGTACCACCGACCATGGGCAAGCAACTGGTAAACTTTATCACTTGCGATTACGAGTCGAGTGCACCCTTTTTGGTTCACCTGGCCAAAGGTCATGTGAGCTTTTGTAATCACTTGGCGTCCATCGTCCGTCACATTTAAATCTTCTCCTCAGAAACCACTGGGCCAATTGCAACCAGCACTACTCCATGGGCTATTGTAAATTGAAAATCTATAATTTGGGGGGTTCACAGGAGTTATCGTTTGTGTATTTGTTGTTGTTGAATCTCTTGATTCTGTTGATTCATTCTGGTCTTTTGACAATTTCACTCTTTTAGGAGGTTGTAACCAAAGTCCTTCATGCTTAATCAGTTCTAAAATGAGACCGAAATCATATCAATCATAAAAAACCCAGTGACCATTCTACCCTTAAACGCAACAGATAAACAGAGGGGCTAAAAATTTATATCGAAAATAGAGTTTACTGTCTTTACAGTGAAATTATTATATCCCCTAACGTCTTTGTATGCCTATTAAGTTGGTGTTTTAGCATTTTTAGACATGTCATTTGGCACGTCCGATGCTCTCATTTTCATATTAATATTTTAGTTTTCTTTGTGGGTCTGTCTTTAATTGTTCTGTGTCATTTGTGTGACTTTTTTTCTTGAATTTGTCACGTTCTTTTACATGTTTTCACAATCATGATAATATTGTTCAAACTGTTTAACATCATCGATTCACCTTCTGAAACTGGAATCGTTTCTTTACACTCGCAAAGGAATCGTTTCCAGAATAGATGTTTTATTCGACTGATCGGAAAAGAGGCGTTTCTTTGATTTTTGTAAATCACCAATTTTTCGGAAATTCACTGAAAAAATGAATCGACAAAATACAAGGACGGTACCAGATTGCAACATAAGGGTGATAATTTAATTGTCTGTCTCATATTTTGAACATTAAAGTGATTTATGTACGACACACTCACCTCACCGTTTACAGTGTCACAGATTTCGTCCAGAAGATAGATCAACTAACCCTTTTCAAGCTATTTTGAGTTACTATGATGATTGAAATGTTCCGTGAACTGCTCAGAAAAGTCTTACATACCTTTTGTTTTCATATCAATCAGTTTGAAATGCATGTTGTCTGAACATAGCTCCGAAAGGTTGCCGGTTTCCTGATTCGGAAAGGAGGCAAGAACGCCGATTTAATCTGAAAGGAGTCGTTATGAATATACACCGTGGGATTATAATTGGCATGATCGGGATCTTTTCCGAAAATTTGGAATTTGTTAAGGTGATTGGAAGTTTTGTACGTAAAATCAAAGAAGAAAAAAACACAAGTGCCGATTTGTCTTTTTGAGGTGCCGATTTGTCTTGGTGCCGAAATGTCTCATATAGGTGCCGAAGTGTCCTGGTGCCGATTTGTCCCGGTGCCGAAGTGTCTAGAATTCGTTTAGCATTGTACAATGTATGTTTATAGCATTGAAATAACAGAAATTTACATAGGTTGCTTTTTGACACAAAAACAAACGTTTCCCTGTCACATTCTTTAATATTTTGAAAAAGATACCTTGTAATTCCCATCTAAAATTATGTAGGATTTGTGTTAATAAACATTTTTTAGTAACCTTTGAAGATACCAACGGGGTAATGACTACTCAAAAATGGTCCACTTAAACAGCAGTAATGATAGCCAAATATGGCAATAAACAAGAATACAAACATTTTGAAGAATTCTTATTAAAAATGTAGGAACAGTTGAAGGTAGAAAGTTTACAATGAAATCTTCTAAATCTAAAGGGCAATAATTCCTTAAAAAAAGGCCTGATGAAACTGCTATAACATGCATATGTCCACATGGCAATAAACAATCATACAAAATATGAAGAGTTTGCAGATACCACAGGGGTAATCAGAATGAATCCGTCAATCAAAGAAGAACAGACAACACTATGACCAAACGAAATAGAGGCTCAGCACTGAGCTCAGCCTGTGTCGCTCACCTTTCATTCTGCTTTGAGGAAACTTAATACAGAACCTTCCATAGTGCTTCCCACCAAATATCGGTTTATTTTGGCAAAGCAGTTTCAGAGAAGATTTATAGAAATCGACCAATCTAAAACAAGAATTGCCCGTGGGAGCCATGTTTGTTAATGGATCAAAACGAAATGGGCAATGTCTATAGAGGACCTTCCATAGATGCTTCTTACCAAGTTTCATATCATTTGGCAAAGCGGTTTCAGAGGAAAAGCTGTTTTAGAAATCGACCAATAAGAAACAAGAATTGTCTATGACTGCAATGTTTGTTAACGGATCAAAACGGAATGAGCAATTTCCATTAAGTACCTTCCATAGATGCTTCCTACCACGTTTCGGTCCATTTGGGCAAGCTGTTGCAGAGTAGAAGATTTGTAGAAATCGACCAATCTAAAACAAGAATTGCCCGTGGGAGCCATGTTTGTTAATGGATCAAAACGAAATGGGCAATGTCTATAGAGGAACTTCCATAGATGCTTCTTACCAAGTTTCATATCATTTGGCCAAGCGGTTTCAGAGGAAAAGCTGTTTTAGAAATCGACCAATAAGAAACAAGAATTGCCTATGACTGCAATGTTTGTTAACGGATCAAAACGGAATGAGCAATTTCCATAAAGTACCTTCCATAGATGCTTCCTACCACGTTTCGGTCCATTTGGGCAAGCTGTTGCAGAGTAGAAGATTTTTAGAAATCGACCAATCAGAAAGAAGAATTGCCTGTGGCGGCCATGTTTGTTAGTGGGTCGGGACAAAATGAGCATTCTTTAAAGAGAACCTTCCATAGAAGCTTTCTATCAAGTTTCGGTTCATTTGGCAAAGTGGTTTCAGAGGACAAGATTTTAAGAAATTGACCAATTAGAAACAAGAATTGCCTATGGCAGCCGTATTTGTTAATGAATCGGGACGAAATGAGCAATCTTTATAGAGGACCTCCCATAGATGCATCCTACCATGTTTTGGTTCATTTGGCAAAACTGTTTCAGAGGAGAAGATTTTTTAGAAATCAACCAATCAGAAACAAGAATTGTATGTGGCAGCCATGTTTGTTAACGGATTGGGACGAAATGAGCAATCGTATAACAGACGACTTTCCATAGATGCTTCCTACCAAGTTTCGGTTCATTTGGCCAAACGGTTTCAGAGGAGAAGAATCTAAAAAATCAGCCAATCAGAAACAAGAATCACCTGTGGTGGCCATGTTTGTACACGGATCAGGACGGAATGAGTAATCTTTATAGAGGACCTTCCATAGATGCTTCCTACCAAGTTTCGGATCATTTGGACAAGTGGTTTCAGAGGAGAAGATTTTTAGAAATCGACCAATCAGAAACAAGAATTGCCTGTGGCGGCCATGTTTGTCAATGTATCGGGACGAAATGAGCACTCTTTATAGAAGACTGCCCATACATGCTTCCTACCAAGTTTCGGTTCATTTGGCCAAGCGGTTTCAGAGAAGAATTATAACTAGAGGCTCACATGAGCCTGGATCGCTCACCTGACATAACTAAGTCCTCTTAAGAATGTCTGCATGCCGAATACATCTAAGTTACTATTCAAATCCCATAGGGTTCTATGTTAAAACTATGTCTGCTCATGGCAGCCATCTTGGATGGAGGTAGTAGTCACCAGACACAATTTTAAAAGTATACTACCCAAGGACCATCCATGCCATATTTGCTTTAAATTGGCTGACTGGTTTCAGAGGGAAGACTTTTAAACAATTTTCCCATAGGGTCCTATGTTAAAACTATGTCCACTGACTGTGGCAATCTTGGATGGAGGTCGGGCTCACAGGACATAATTTTGAAAGTTGACCACCTAAGGACCATTCATGTCATGTTTGCTTTAAATTGACTTGCTGGTTTCAGAGAAGACTTTTAAACATTTTTTTCCATAGGTCCTATGTTAAAACTAAGTCGAGTCATGGTGGCCATCTTGAATTTCCGATCAACAAACGATTCACAAGTTTAATACAGGATCACCCAATGATCATTCCTGTAAAGGCACAATTCAATTGGCTTAGTGGTTTCTAACAAGAAGATTTTTAAAATTTCGACCAATCAGAACACATTATGGGCCCTGACAGCCATGTTGGATTTCCGATCAGCGCCAAAAACAAAAAAACTTGTATATGACCATCTAATGAACATTTCTGCCAAGTTTGGTTCAAATCTGTTTCGTGGTTTCAGAAAAAAAGATGAAAATGTGAAATTCCCATAGGGTCCAATGTTAAACTAAGTCGAGTCATGGCGGCCATCTTGGATATGCGATCGGCACAAAAATAACAAATTTAGTAGAGGACCATCCAGTCATCATTTCTGTAATGTTACAATTCCATCGGCTAAGTAGTTTCTGACAAGAAGATTTTCAAAGTTTCAACCAATCAGAACACATTATAGGCCCTGGCAGCCATGTTGGATTTCTAATCTGCACCAAAATAGCAAATTTAGTAGAGGACCTCCCAATGAACATTTCTGCCAAATTTGGTCCAAATCAGTTCAGTGGTTTCAAAGAAGAAGAAGAAAGTATGAAAAGTTTACAGACGTGGACGACGACGACGGATGCAAAGTGATGACAAAAGCTCACATGACCCTTTGGGTCAGGTGAGCTAAAAATCAACCAATCAGAAACAAGAGTCGCCTGTGGCAGCCATGTTTGTTAATGGATCGGGACGAAATGAGCAATCTTTATAGAAGACCTTCCAGGGATGCTCCCTACCAAGTTTCGATTCATTTGGCCAAGCGGTTTCAGAGAAGATTTTTTAGCAATCAGCCTATCAGAAACAAGAATGGCCTGTGGCGGCCATGTTTTTTAACGGATCGAGACGAAATGAGCAATCTGTATAGAGGACCTGCCATAGATGCTTCCTACCAAGTTTCAGTTCATTTGGCCGAGCGGTTTCATAGGAAAAGATTTTAAAAAAGCGGCCAATCAAAAACAGGAATTGCCTATGGCATCCATGTTTGTTGATGGATCGGGACAAAATGAGCAATCTTTAGAGAAGACCTTCCATAGATGCTTCCTACCAAGTTTCACGAGCGGTTTCAGAGAAGATTAAAATGTGAAAAGTTAACGGACGACGGAAGACAGACGCCAAGTGATGGCAAAAGCTCACATTGCCTTCGGCAAGGTGAGGTAAAAAGTACGAAAGGACAAACATTGATTGATCTACATGAGAAGAATTCAAATTCAAAATACAGAAGTTGCTACATTTTGTACATAAATATTTGTGACAGACAGACAGACAGACAGAATGTCATCATTTACTGCTCTGCTGTTTTCTAGATGATGATGATGTTGATGTTAATAAAACACTAAAAGAACAAAATCTATGGTAACATTTTATTTTGATTTTTAACAAATGTATAAAGATAATAAAAAATATAAAATTCTACAAATATTGTTAGCGGCTAATTATCTAATTATGAAATATATTTTATGCTTAATTCTGACATGACCTCCTTCTTTCGCCTTGTTAACAAACGAGTGAGTTATCCATTCGGCATAATCTTATTAGCACATGCGCCGGTGAATGTGACCGACTTTTCCATTGGCAGCATAAATTGTAACCCGAATAATGCCGATAGAGGGCGCAGTTTTATTCGAGTTCCATAAATTGTGTGTGATATTTTCCACAAGCGTATGTATAAATTACCGTCTTCCAATCAAAGTACTCTTAGACATATCAGAATCGAAATAAATCATGGAAGCCAGAATGTGTTTTGAGTTTTAACATGGATTGGTGAATATTAGTAAATTTTATCCCTCGCTTCTGGCTCGGGATAAAATACTAATATCCGCAAATCCATGTTAAAACTCCCAACACATTCTGGCTTCCATGATTTATTTCTTAATCAAATTTGTAGATTTGTAGAAAATGTTCTTGTTAATATTAAAACAAGAATTCATTTTCCCGTTGTTTAAACAATATCTAATGGTGGCAGCCATTTTGAATTTCTTATCAACAAAACATGAACTTTGTAAGGGAACAATCAATGGTTATTCACATAGTTTGGATTCAGTGAAGTTTGCCATAGTTTCTGATAAATAAAATATATGATTTCGTTATCCTCTTTGTCCAGATGTAGCAGCCATCCTGGAATTGAAAAACGAAAATTCTATCAAAGTTTACTTTCAAATGACTCAGATTTTTACATAGGGTCCTATGTTAAAGGTTGTCATGGGGTATTGGTCATATTTGACAAAGCCTTAACATAGAAATGGGACTCACTTACTCCAATTGAGGTGCAGTCCATAAAAAAAAGGTGACATCAGTTGGATGTGTGGAAGAATTACTTGTTCTTAACGACAGCTTGTAGCAACTCAATTGATGTATTGCCACGATAGGAACTGATTGTGCAGGTAGTTGTAAATCCAACTACCATACGATCACGTCCAGGATGGCCCCGACAAAGTTATATGAATTGAATATTCTATTTTGAGTAAAGATGGCTGCCATCTTTGATAGAGGATCTATAATTTTAAACAGAGTACAATCCAAGGACTATTACAGCCAAGTTTAGTTTGATTCAATAAAATTGTTTCCAAAAAGAACAAGATGTTGCACGCTAAGAATACACCCCACTCGTTCATTTGTAAGTCGCACAGTAAACAGGAAGTAGATGTGCGGTAAACCTGGAAAGGGGAGACACGGTACAAGTCACCATGCCAAAGCCATATATCAAATATAAAATCATTTTTTCCAGTAGAAGCTGAGATATCTGTTACGAAAGTGTGAACAGATGGACGGACAAGGTGATTGCAATATAGCCCCCTCTGTACGAGTGGGGGTGTAATATTTTAAAAGAATTTCAATCAAATTATCCTTAATTAGCATATTTGTCAAAAATACTGCAAAATTACAAAAGCTACAGAAAAAAATCTGGAAGACATGTTAATCAACTCATTATCATATACCTCCTCATTCCACTCATTATCATATACCTCATTCCAATCATTATCATATACCTCATTCCACTCATTATCATATACCTCATTCAACTCATTATCATATACCTCATTCCACTCATTATCATATACCTCATTCCACTCATTATCATATACCTCATTCCAATCAAAAATGTAGAAGTAATGGCAATTTTAAGAATCACAACGTCAAAGACACAAATGGATAGATCTTCATTTTTAAAGAGGGCCAGCAATGGACCCTTCTACCAAAGGTTGGTTTAAATTGGCCCAGTGGCTTTAAAGTAGATATCCAAAGTAGATATTTCTATTTTAGTAACCGCTACTATATTTGAAGGTGGGCTAACCTATGGGTCAGGACACAACCAAGAAAACTTCTGATAAAATTTAGCACCAGTAGTTTAGGGGAAAATGTCAAAAGGATGAAATTTACAAACAGAAAACGGAGAACAAGTAATGACAATAACTCACACCACCCTTTGGGTCAGGCAAGCTAAAAATATGTAAGTATGTAAATAGCTTATGTTAGAGAATTACAAGCAATGTTAAATGTATGTAAACAAATGAACTAAGTGTAATGTTTACCATGTTACAAAAGTGAATTAAAAAAAAAAAGTAATTACTAGAATTAAATAGCATATGATATATGTGTTGCAAAATAGTGTTTATATATTTGGATTATTTCCTTGGATCATCAATAAGATATAGTGTAGCAAGCATTGTTGAATTAACTATATCTTGTTGCTAAAACAAAAAATTTAAGTAAGCAGGCTTTAAATACATCAGTAGAAAATATGTAGTTAAGTATATATTTAATTCTTTGATACAAAAATGTAAGTATGTAGTTCTTTCATTGTTTAGTCACAATGAGATGTTAGTACAATTGTTGAGACAGTGAGTGCAAACATAATATATATAAAACATATTAAAACTTGAACACAATGTGTATAGAATTGCAAGGAATCTTGGCGAAATATGCAATGAAATAAAATGTAACTGAATAAAACATTTGAATGACTGAACTACGATTTATGCATAACTGAAGAGTGATTGAGTGGATTAAAAGTTTAGATACATAACTTAACAGTGTTTGGGTGATAGAGCTGCTATACTGTGTCAATACTAAACTTCATAAAATGAGGTGATTATAGAAATCACTGGTCTTGGGTAAGCCTTACAAAATATTAACATATCAAGGTGGGTATCAGAGCATGAACTAGAAATATCTAAGCAACTGATGTACCCAAGTTAACATAACAAGGTTAAAGTTTATATATTGTGAAAGTATTATTATTCATGGGTACTCATTTTCGTGAACTTTGTAGTTCAATAAAGGGGATGTCGTGGCCGTGATCATATGGTAGTACCTATATGCAATTAGTGCCTATCACCACTGATGTTGTGAGTTTGAATCTCGATCAGGGCGAGGTGTACAATATTATGTGATAAAGTTTGTCAGTGACAGGTCAGTGGTTTTCTCTGGGTCCTCCGGTTTCCCCCACCAATAATACTGACCACCACGATATAACTGAAAAATTATTGAAAGTGGTGTTAAACACCATCAAACAAACAAACAAAAAATAGTTCAATAAAACCGTAAAAAATTAAAATCAAATGGAAAACAATTCTTGCATTGATTTGTCACCTGCAGTGTTTGAAACCACATGTTCAAAACTCAACAGAACAATGCAATGTGTAGAAACCTAAAAAAAAGTCAGTTCCCACAATAAAACATACTTTCACAGTAATTGAAATATAAATAGCACTAACATATTAAAATTATAAATAAGAATATCAATTTTCTAAAATAGATTACATATAAAAACTCTAGGTGGAATCATTTCATCAATGTTCTTAAAATTGATTGGTGGGTAGATTTTATATGCGCTAGTCCGTCAGGACTTTCTTGTGATGAAACTTGGTCATCCTGCAGTTAAAAATGGTAGCCCTGGACGTCAACCTGGTGCTATTTTTAACCTCTGGTAATCTTCATCAGCTTCTGTATTATGTTCAAATCTTCATTAACTGTTTGTCGTTTGCACAAATTCTTCTATATGCTTGGTATATATTATAGGTCCTAGTTGACCACAAGGTGTCTTCGATGTTTTTGATAATTCACGTTTTAAACTTTTTAGTAATCCAGATTTAACTGTTGATGAAAATGTGTGCTTAAAAAAAAGAAGAGAGAAATATTTAATACATAAAACTGACATGTCTGTGTATTAGTTACTAAAATGTCAACTTTCATGTTGTATGTGATGCTATTTGTGTATTTAAAGCAACTGTTTTTACTGTTAAAAAATAATGCAAGTTACTCGAAAAATGAATCTGAGTGAAAACCTTAGCCCAAGTCATTCAGGCATAACTTGTAGATATACAATGATATTGTTCTTCCAGCTCTCGTACTGCACGTAATATGCACTTAAAAGCCAAATTTTACCAAAGTAATGTATGTGTGACGTGGAGGCCATCTTGTATTTGTGTACCAAATATCTGAATCCCAGTAAGTTTTGTAATAAAAAGACAACCCTAAATTTTAAAGCACATTAATTGTTACACCTGGACACAAATTAACTTACCGTAATTAGATGGAAAAGATATTCAATCGTCTCCCCGTCATATGTCACCATGCCAATAACGAGAATTTTTTTTCTTGGAGAATCCCGTCACTGAACGTTTGTTTGCTAAATCTTAACTTTTATCTTTTACAGTAAGTAATATGGTGGCTATTTTATGATGGCTATAAATTGTATTGTCTTTAATGTTAATATATTGCAGGGCTCCCACTACTTTCAAATTAGAAAGAGAAGTGACTTCTCTTTCAGGGAGCTCACATGGAGAAGTGAGAGACAACAGAGAGAAGTGGGGAGACTTCTGGGAGAAGTTAATTGCGATTAATCAAAACATTGTTTCGTGACCCCTCTGACATTACCATGCCCAAATTTAGTAAATATTTAAAAGGCTGTCTGAACTGATTTGTTCTGGGGTTTTTTATTCATAACTACCTTAATGAAATTAAAGTTTCTACAAACCGTAATGGATTACTTTCCAAGAAGATCAAATTCAAAATACTTAATAACGGATACGATAGATTTCAATAATTGACAAGTGCCAGTGGAGAAAATACGAGGCCGGCGACTCTTCAAAATTACAAGGCGACTTGAACTTCTCTTTTGACCAACGAGAAAGTGAAGTCAACCTTCCCAAGGCGACTTCTTCACCCAAATCGCCCTCCAACATGAGCCCTGTATTGATTCATATTACAACAGAATCCACTGTGGCCCTGATCATCATACTATACAGACCACTGTGGCCCTGATCATATTACTTCACAGACTGCTGTGGCCCTGATCATCATACTATACAGACCACTGTGGTCCTGATCATATTACTTCACACACCACTGTGGCCCTGATCATCATACTATACAGACCACTGTGGCCCTAATGATATTACTTCACAGACCGCTGTGGCCCTAATGATATTACTTCACAGACCGCTGTGGCCCTGATCATCATACTATACAGACCACTGTGGCCCTGATCATATTACTTCACAGACCGCTGTGGCCCTGATCATCATACTATACAGAACACTGTGGCCCTGATCATATTACTTCACAGACCACTGTGGCCCTGATCATATTACTTCACAGACCGCTGTGGCCCTGATCATCATACTATACAGACTGCTGTGGTCCTGATCATCATACTATACAGACCGCTGTGGTCCTGATCATATTACTTCACAGACCGCTGTGGCCCTGATCATCATACTATACAGACCGCTGTGGTCCTGATCATATTACTTCACAGACCGCTGTGATCCTGGTCATATCACAGTTGTATTTACATCTAACAATGTAGTCAATCTATTGTTCGTGAGTTTGATCTTCTCCCACAGTAAGATAAAAGCTTGCCAGTTACTTGTGAGTGGTCATGGTCTTTTCTGTTGTAGATATAACAGAACACCATTAAATATGCTATTAAACAGCTTTTCAACTAAATAATATGATAAACAACTATGTTGCTATTACCTCTTTAAAGGCTGTATAAACAGCTTTGAAAGCTGGTTGTTTCTCATTATGCATAACACGTCTACACCCATGTAAGACAGATATTCCCCTTATTTCTATGTCTTTACATACACTCATATACATACAATGATCAGGGCGATAATTCCACTCACATGTATATACATATAACTGATCTGAAAAAAAAAAAGAACGTTTAACTTGTAGCAGCCCCCAAAACAATTGAAGCAAAACTGACATGCCCAAACAAGTAAAAACTGTGGCATTGACTGGTATTTCCAGAAATGAATCCGTTAGCAGTTTTGTAAATTATAATTTGAAGAAGTTTGTCATCAGAATGCTTGAACTCAAATAGTCAATTATGATCATCAGTCAATATTACTAATTAGCAGAGATTTTGAAAATGAAAGTAGATGATGATCGAGGCATCAGCTGCCTTTAATAGAAATTACTAGCATACATAAGACAACTTCTGTTTCACGAAGATTAAATACATTATGTATAATGTTTAAGATTATAGTGTTTCTTATAATAACAGTGTTTGCCTGGTGATATGTGAGTGTTTGTATTTTATGGGGGATTGGTTGATTGATTGATTGATTGATTGATTTGTGTTTAAAGTCCAGCGAGCAATTTTTCAGCTATATTCAGGACGAGAACATTTAAAAAATTAAACGCCACGTTACTCGAAACAAGGAAAGGTGATGGGTAGGGACGGATAATTTAGCCAGTGCAACAGGTCTCTTATGAAGCACTCATCATGAGCATAATGCTCATAGTGAGCTGTTACACTGGTTTCTTTAACGTGCGAAGAGGGTGGCAATCTCTCAATACGGGACCTCGGTTTTATTTACGTCTCATCCGGAGGACGGGTTGGCTGTGAATTTCTACATCCCGCACAACCGACGGACGCTCCTTCAAGACGAACAAGCTCTCGATCCCATTTCTATACCCCGGGGATTATGGGGGATTGGACCCATCAAACTAGTTTAACCCCACAACTTTTCATTGAAGTGTCTGTATCAAGCCAGGAAAGTGAGCGGTCATGTATTTGTGTTTAAGGGGTATCAAATTTAACTCTTTCTATGATTTTTCTATTAGAGCTTGGATTGATTTGATTGATTTTTTGGTGTTTAACGACACTTTCAGCAATATTTCAGCTATATCATGGTGACCAGTTTTAGTGATGGAAGAAGCCAGAGTACCCAGAGATAACCACCGACCATGGACAAGCAACTGGTAAACTTTATCACTTGCGGCTACGAGTTGATTGCACCCTTTTTTTGTAATTTACAAAGTCTGGCATGAACCCACGCCGTATAGGTGATAGGCTTGGAAATGTTCTAACAATATATTAATTTTTTGTATTTCATTTTATTATATCTTTTGTCTCCAAAAGTAATCTGAAGGTACTTACCTGGATGAAAATGAAAGTAGATATTAACTAGAACTGTGAGTGACCTCACTGAGTGATACCCCCCACTTGCAGTTTAGTAGGAGTTGCGCTTACAAGGTACATGCCCCCCCCCCTTTCGTGAAAGTATAAGTTGAATTATCTCCCCTTCCAAATTTTGGACAGCGACCACATTTCTTCATGCACATCTGCAGGTAGTGTATTACAACTGTATAAAGTTTCACAAAAATCCAATAAGCCGATTAGGAGGAGTTTCACTTACAAGGTACATGTACGGACGGACGGACGCCCGGCATTTCCATATCTCCCGCTCCACTTTTTGCGGAGGCGGGGGACAACAAAACAAAACAGTAAAATTGTAAAGATCAATAAAATCACAAAATTCTCATGAATTCAAGCCCATGTGATCTGCCCGGGATCACTAAGACAGAGGATTTTTTCTCAAATGGTTAGGCGAATGAAAATATCCCAGTGCATAATTATAGCTTTATAAAGAGGTTCATATACATGTGTGTGTTTAGCTTTTTTTTAGATTTATAACTCGTCAGACCCTTTACAAATTAAGTAGGGTCCATTTAAGAACCATGCATTTTTGAAAGAAAACAAAACATCCTTTAAAAGGCTTCGTATTTTTACTTTTTTATATTTTATAGCTTTTTGGGTGTATAGACCTTTTTATTCTTAAAAACATGGGCGCGGCCATTATCGACTTCCGAGTGTGTCCGTCATTACTAATATACAAAAATATTATGTTCTCGTGGTTTATCGATATGCTAATGTATGGTTTCTCTAGTACAGGTGTCACAATATACTGTTATTTCGGCTTAAAATTTAATGATAACACCTGCTGTGAAGTGATTTGTAAACGGAGATATAATGACAACAAATAAATTACCTTGTATGTATTATTTTTTTTTTTTAATTACCGTTATTTTCCCCATACAAAATCAGTATAAATCCTACTGCATGCAGTTTTTTTTTCTTTTTGCTTTTCAAGCATAAGAAAAAAAAGGGGTAATCAAATTAATATTTTGTATGAAATTAAAAAGTAAATATATAAATTATAATATACGCTTTTTGAAATTATTACTATACGATTTAAAGTGAAGACTTATAAACATAGATACAAAATGCAACTATTTTGCGTTTTCGAATTTCAAGCCGTCTTCAAGTTGTGTCCTTTGACAGGTTGATCACTGTGGTTATAAAAAAAATATGTATGTCGTGGGAATATGTTTTAGGTGATCGGAATTAGGTTGTCTTGTAATATACAGGATGTACCCAATATACAGGAAGACCCCTACTGTGAAGCAATCTATTTTGAGATGCCATTCAATGAAAATAACAATCTGACCATATTGTTACATAATCAGAATAAAAATTAGTTAAGAAATTGAAATTTATAGAAGATATTTATACACATTTATAAGAAAAAAATATATAAATTTATTTTTAAGTACAAATAAATTGGAAGATGGCTTGAAAATCGAAAACGCAAAATAGTTGCATTTTGTATCTATTTTTATAAGTCTTGAAGTGAAGTAATAATGATAAAAAGTGTGCCTAACTGATAAGAAAGAACTTAAAGGGGCATTCTCTGTCAAATCGCAATTTTTTTTTACCCATAAAAACTATCAGATGTAATTGATGCCTTAATACAACGTGTTTCTGTAACTTATGAACGTTATGAAATGTACACGCATCGGGGAAAAGGCCTGCAACTGCTCGTGTTTTGAGATCGATCAAGAAATCGACGTCATCTTATTAATTACAGACCCTGGATCGTATAAGTTTACACTATGCACGAAACGCAAACGAACGAAAAACGCAAATTGATGTGATTAACTTCTGTAATCTTATATTTTATAAGCAAGTTATTTATATAAATAATAAATTAGTCGGTAAAGTAATAGGATAATAAAATTTATATTAAATAGTTTATATTACCAATGTGTTTAATAATTATATTTATGATTAAATTTTAAATCTCATATATTTGATTTCCAGATATGACTTTCTATTTATATA
>MJUT01057422.1:496635-514524 GCA_002080005.1 Gigantidas platifrons
TTTTTTTACACTTTAATTAAATATTTTTTAATAATAGTAAGATTGAAATTGTAGTAATTATTTTAAACTGGAAATCGTAGCGTGGGTTCGTTTCGTGTATCGCGTATCGTTCTTTCCGTGTATCGTTCGTTCCGTGTATCGTTCATTCGTATTTCGCTTCGTGTATTAGTCTAATTAAACTGGCGAACGATACACGAAACGAAAGAATAAATTACACGCACGAAACGCAAACGAACTGAAAACGAAAAACGCACGAACGATACATGCAAACGAAACAAACGAAAAACGCAAACGATACGAAATATCTGTAAAGTTAAATGATCCAGGGTCTGTATCAACATTGTTTACGGAGATTGTCGAATCGTCATTAAATCAGTACAACAATGCACTTATTTCTTATATTTTGTGAATTTTAGTCAGTGTTAATTACATGTATGAACAACGAACCATGCATGTTGGCAGTTAATATGCAACAAAATACAAATAAGTAATCGATGGTAATTTTCATTCTCAAAAGGGGGAAAGTGGTTCGATTAGCAGTTTAATGTGAAATATTTACCTCTATTTCGTCATTTTAAATCTATTTACCAATTTCCAAAACATATCATTTTTTTTGGGGTCAAAATCGTAGCTAATGCCACTTCAACTTTGAATGTGACATCCTAAGGTGCATTTTTCAATTCTGTTTTATTAATTTTTTTTGTGTTAAATTGTAAAACAAATTAAAACTTTTTGTCGGTCAATTTCTTTATATAGGGATCTGTAGTGAAGATGAAAAGGAATTTAAGTTTTATCAAATTAAAACATCTGAATATCTGAATTTCTTTATCTGAAAAAAAAGTTTCATGAGGAGCCATAAAATAACAACTGAAGCGTGTTTATCTAATCCAATTATGAATACTGATTAATCTTAACTAGTGTAAACAACTGATTGTTGTACTTTCATAATGGCGGACGATAGTAACGCCACCTAGTGTCCACGAACGATAACTAGGTAATCACCGATTTCTGAAAACGTCTATAAACCGAAATGGATAGCAATTCTTTCAAAGTGACTGGTCAGATACTCGGAAATTCAATGTGTAATAAGTCCTATTGTATTTCTTCACAAATTTGTCTATTTTTTACAATGCATTCTATTTAATTCTGATCTCCCATGACCAGGGTTTATTTGTAAAAAGAACCACATGCATATGGTATTGTATTCTAAACAAAACACAAAAAAATATGTAAGCTCTCAACCAATGAATTACCTATTGCATAATTCTTCACTGGAGTGGTACTTAATAGGTATACATCCGATTTGATGATAACTATTTGCATATTGATTATTACTAGTTTCTGTTCTCTTTTTCAGAAACGTTAAATGCATTGTTCTTTATTCAATAAATTGTTCATTTGGTCTCCTTTTGTATTTTAGCTCACCCGACTAAACAGTCAGGGTGATCTTGTGCCATCACTTGTCCGTCATCCGTCGTCCGTTAATATTTCACATTTGGATCTTCTTGAGAACCACTGAGCAGAATTAAACCACGCTTGGCAGAGGTGTTCACTATGAGGTCTTATCCCACAACAATTTTGCTACGTTTTATGCCGATTCGTAAACAAATGGTCATCAGGAGACATTGGAAACATTGTTAGTTTTTCAATAATCTTTTTTCAAGAATCATTGAATCGATGGTATGGAAACGTGATTTGTAAGTGGTCCTAACTTTCAAGTCGTATATGGGATCTGGCTGAAATTGAACTTGACCTGCATATTATGGTTGTAAACATTGTCTTTAAATTTCAGAGTCCTTTACAGGTGATAATGCTTTTCATACCGATCGGAAATTCAAAATGGTCGAGAGCGAAGGCCAAAATTGCTTTGAAAACCTATGAATTACATTTTCACCATCTCCTTGGGAACCACTGAACATAATTTAACCAATTTAACTGTGATGGTGTTTAATATGAGGTACTACACAAGTGTTGTTACTTTGGTGCAAATCGATAGGAGACGTTGAACATTCTGATTGATCGATTTTCAAAAACCACTGAAGGCATTGTCGGGGGAAATTTATTAAAGTAATCGTCCTCCTCACTACCTTTCTCTCCATCCTCCTCCTCACTGCCTCTCTCCTTCCTTCCTCTCCATCATCCTCCTCCTCACTACCTTTCCCCTCCTTCCTCCTCACTGCCTCTCTCCCTCCTTCCTCTCAATCCTCCTCACTACTCCCCCCTCATTCCTCTCCATCCACTTCCTCACTACTTCTCTCCCTCCTTCCTTTCCATCATCCTCCTCACTACCTCTCTCCCTCCTTCCTCTGTCATCCTCCTCACTACCGCTCTCCTTCCTTCCTCTCAAACCTCCTCACTACCGTTCTCCTTCCTTCCTCTCAGTCATCCCCACTACCGCTCTCCTTCCTTCCTCTCAGCCATCCTCCTCACTACTGCTCTCATTCCTTCCTCTCAGTCATCCTCCTCACTACTGCTCTCCCTCCTTCCTCTCAGTCATCCTCCTCACTACCGCTCTCCTTCCTTCCTCTCAGTCATCCTCCTCACTGCTGCTCTCCCTCATTCCTATCCACCGTCCTCACTACCTCTCTCCCTCCTTCCTCTGTCATCCTCCTCACTGCCGCTCTCCTTCCTTCCTCTCAATCTTCTTCACCACCTCTCCATCCTTCATTCGTCTTAATCCACCACCTCATTACCTCTCTTCTCTTTCCTGTAATATTATCACCCACCTCATTACCTCCGTCTTTCTTCCATCTTCATCCTCCTTATTAACTCTTCCTCACTGCCTCTCTCCCCCCTTCTTCTCCATCCTCTTCCTAATTACCTTCTCCGTATACTTTTCTCCTCCGTCATCATCATCCTCCTCCTCGTTTACCTTTGTCACTTCGTCCTTTCTATCCTCTTCCTTCAAATCTCCTCTTCACTATCTGTTTCACTACTTCATCATTATCCTCCTCACTATCTCCACCTTTTTCCATATTGACTCCTCCTTATTTTATACCTCTATTTCTCCTTCCTCTCCATCATCTTTTTATCATCCTCACTCCGTCCTCTCTATCCTTCTCTTTATATTCTTTCCTTCCTGCCATCTTCCTCATACCTGTCAGTTGTGCCTTCCAGTACTTAGCAAACTTAAGTGTTTCTCACTTGCACTAAGGAAGATCGCTTTATCACTCAAAAGTGTTTTTCCCATCCTTTCCCCCTACCTCCTTATCCGTTCTCACTCCCTGTTCATGCTTGCCTCAGTTATTACTATCATCATTGTTGATACCCTCTTTCGTCCACATTTAACTATTATGTCTTCCACCATATACATGTATAGAAGTGTACACAAGAAAAAACCCATTAAAATAGGAGAGGGGAAAAAAACTAGTATGGGGAGAAAATGAGTATGTGTTAACACATACTTGGTTTTCCGGCGGGAAAATTCAGTATATACTCATTTTTCCGGGGGGGGGAATCTCAGTATATACTCATTTTTCCGGGGGGAAAACTGAGCATACACCGGCATACAACCTATATATACACATTTGGACCTGTGTGGCATGCACCAGTTAGAGGTCCTTACTCTGCCACATGCCGTACATTGACTGAACCAGAAAGAACTCTTAATATGACCATACAACAAGAAACAGACGTAGGGTTGGGTGGCATGCAACACAAACTTTTAAATGGGAATTGGTGACCATATTGGTCCTTTTTTATTTCCTCTGTCAGTCAAAATGCCATTGCTTGTTGATTTGGCCTTCGAGGCATCTTCCTGCTAATACAGCCACCAGTGCATGATGACTGGCCTTGGACTTGCAACATGTCCAACACGAAAAACCTTCATATATTAATATTATAGTAATAGATGTATTACTTACATGATTATAACGAATCAGATAATATAAACATACTGCCTTTAATTGAGGGTGTTATGGTAGAATATTATACTTTATGCAAATTTCTAGACTATTGATACAACGTCATTGGTCGATTAGAAAATGGTATTTTTCACTAATTTTACGAAGCTCCACCTTCGTATCAATACCAAATCCTGTAGCTCCGCCTCCTCCTAGCAACGGGTGTTATTGCAATACCACCCTCCGGACCGGAAACAGTCCATTCCGTCAAAGTTTTTAATTTAGTTTTACAAATAAATAAACAAACAGACGACAGTACGCTCTTGGACATTCAGACCACATTAACATGGCTTTTGCCGATATAACCAAAGATAATATTCAGGATTTGTTGACAAACAAGGACAGTAAGGAAACGAAGAGACAAGTGAACCGGGCTGTAAGGATATTTCGTAACTTTTTGTTAAATGACAATGTCAATACCAAGCTGGAAAGTTTGTCCAACTCTGAACTATTTTTAATGAACATTTGAGAACATTACACCATTGTTACAGTTGTTTATGTTTCCTTGTTAATTAAAAGTTTATTAAATTAGATATTGTAATTTAGTTCTTAGACAATTACCTTAAATCAGTATTAAAGCAACACACACCATTGACACTGTAATACCAGAGCATTCAGTATAATATAAAACATGCTGCCTTTAATTTCGGGTGTTATGGTAGATTACCACACTCAGAAAACCAATATCACCTCGACTTCGTCTCGGGTGATATTGGTTTTCTGAGTGTGGTAATATATATTATCAGTAAGCCTGATGATATATATAGATTCTTCTTCAGTTGCCCGTGCACGTGGGTTACGATATTTCTCCACGCGAGAGTTAAGAAATATCGTAACCCACATGGGCAACTGAAGGAGAATTTGTTTCTCCCATTATTTAACACGAACTTTATTTCAAAAGCCGTCAAACGGTTCAAATGAGGGGAAAGGCACGAGATATTTTAATCCTCTACAGGATTACAGATTTTTCCACCACTGGTTCAGCGGGTTTAAAATGATGTCATAATGGGAGAAACACGTATATGTATTTTGTTTACCTTTGCATTACAGTCAATCATCTTATTTCTCATATAAATAACATTGTTAAAGTGTTAACCTTACACGATCGTCTTCTGGCTGACCCTATGTAACAAATACTTTTGCGTCACTTTGAATTGTCCATACAAAGATTCGATTTCTGACTTGTAATTCATTTCTTTATCAATCCAGATAAATTATTTTGTAAACCTTTAACACATTTAAACATTTTCTCATTGTGCGGAAGGGGACTGTCGTGATCGTGATCGTATGGTAGTTGGATTTTCTTCTGATATTTAAGGCCTGTTTTTTAATTCTTAACCATTAACCTGGTTTTAAACTTTTTTATGGTTGAGTGTTTTTTTACGGTGTGGTTTTAACCATGCGGTTAAATGGTTTAAGAACATCTTAACCGGGATCGAAGAACGGTTGAATACGTTTGAACCTTGTTAATTACCAGTATATGTTTGTAATAGGAACATCTGTGTATTATAGATCCATTTCCAAGTTGTTTATTGACATTCTGCATTGTTGTATTTGTTTACAAAGAATTAAATTATTTTATTTGTTGTTGTTTTTTTTTTTTTGTGTTATGTTTGTGTGTTTAAGAGTTGAATTGTTCTCTTTGATAAAGAAGAATTCATTTTACTTTGCTAAAAAGTAATCAATGAACTAGAAAATTTCTCTTAAATATTGTTCTTCAACCATTGCCTTTTTTTTATCTATCTTAAACATGTGTGTGGTTCATGATTTAAACATGTTTCAGGTTTTTTCAACCATAATTAAGTTTGAGAATAAAAAATTATCAACGGTGAAATAAAACAAACTCAATTAGGTGTAACTTGTATTGCCAAGTATTCAATATCATACACAATATATTTCAATAAATACACATTCAAAAAAATATCAACATAATTATAAAATAAGCATATTTTGGCAAAAAGTTCCGCCTATTTGAGAAAATATTATAAAATATAAAACATTTAATAAAGTGGTGGGAGGGTGGGTAAATCCAAACTGTATTCATCAAAAATTCCGATCAAATTATACTTAAGGGGGTTAAATCACCAGTACATATAAGAGTTGAATACAAAGAAATAGAAAAGAAAAAATGGTGAGTAGAATTCTAGTCCGGATAGCTCTACACTAAACTAGTCTGAACTGGTAAAATCACTGAAGTGGAAACTTAACATATCACTCTTTGCTAATTAAATAATTCAAAATTAAATTAATCCCAAAAAAAAACAGGCCTATATTATTAAAAATGCTATATTTAAAAAAACAAAAGAAGCAGTTTGACACTTTAATTTACCCGACGTTTCTTTCGCGATTTAGTATATTTATCATATCGTGTTAAATGTGTAGTACATACCATATTAAAACCCGAGTTACCTGGTACGACTTCATTGATAAAACGAGCGATATCGTAACAAATTTATGTTAATTCACCTTAGATTTGCTTATATTATGTGATCGTATTATCTATACTCTCAAGTATAAGGCAAAATAATAAACAAAACGCAAATATCAATTTGCCGACAGCCCGCCGTACGTGATAGAAAGTAATATCGTAACACATTTACGTTAATTCACCTTAGATTTGCTTATAGTATGTGATCTTTTTGAGTGTAAGTGATTATAGGCATTTTAATCTAGGCATGTTAATCGTTTGTTTACATTCTGTCATTTAAATTTCATTTAAAGTAATTTTTTAAAATTCAATAAACAAAACATAAGTAGAACGCTCAACCTATGCACTATATACACCAAAAAGTAGGACTGGTATGAAATGTATACACTCGAAAAAGTAGAACGGTAAACTATATAATTGTATCACAAAAAAAGTAGAACGGTCAAATGACGAAATGTAAATACGGAAATAAGTAGCATATGAAAAGTAACTTTATTTATTATACTTTTACAGTATGTTTACTATATAAATTAACAGTCATAGATTTGCTAATTTCCCCGGAAGTGAACTATTTCCCTGAGACTATTTCCCTATCAGCAATTTTGCACGTTCATGTTACCCGTTTTTTTTTTAAATCCTTTGCTAATTTCCCCTAAAAGACTATTTCCCCGGAAGTGAACTATTTCCCTGAGACTATTTCCCTATCCCCAATTTTGCACGTTCATATTTCCCGTTTTTTGTTGCTTTTTGTTTTTTTTTATAAATCCTTTAATTTCCCCTAAAAGACTGTTGAATTTGTTTAATATTATTGGTAAAACATATATTTGTTGTTTATTTCATTACACTTTAATTAGTGCTAAGTGATAAAAATCTGAAGTGACACAACTAAATGTATAAACACAATATTGAGGTAATATGCCTTATTTTGCCATTCTTCATCAGTATGAGTTTAATAACCTAGAAATATTCATACCACGGAGAAAAAAGCCTTTTATTGTTGTTCTTCAATTGTTAAAAGTATAATAAAACAGTTAAAAACCGGTTATTTCGGGAAGTAGCAAGTTTATTGTCCCCCTCAACACAAACTATTTCACTCCGCTTCGCGTCGGGAATAGTTTGTGTTTCTGGGGACAATAAACTTGCTACTTCCCTCACAACCGGTCTTTAACTGTATAATATTACGTCGTTTGCTTGTTACTATAAGGTTAAAGAATGTAAATGGGATATTTTGTACTACAACAAATGCTTGCTAGATTTAGGTGCAATGTGTGCAGCTGCATTGATTAAAATATGAAATAAAAGTAAAGGTTTTATCTATGTATCAAAGAGCGTGTATTGTATGTAATATAACCTTTGTATTCATCGGATTTCATACTTCTAAATTTTGCTATTATTAGAACAGGCGTTTAAAAATCCATCTTCAATTTGTATATTTATAAGTATAAATACAAATCGAAGATGGATTTTTTAAAACAACTGTTTGGTATAGAAAGGATCATTATTTGATGATATATATAAATCAGATTATCTTATAATTAAACTAAAACAAAAAGCTGAAGGATACTATATACTTTTTTCGTAGTTTTTGCAAGAAGGGGGCTGTATATCCTGTCCATGAGTACCTGTGAAAATTTAACAAAACAACTATACATTGTACCTAATCTAGCAAGGCTAATGTGTACATAATATAGGGGGATTTTTATTCTTTGATGGATGTTATCACAGAAACACCTCGTGTGCACTGAATTCAAAATCTACTTTTATATTGTGTTTTTCCTTCCTTACAATTTTAAACAAATCAAAGCGCGAAAGCGCTGATATACGGTTTTGCCTTGAAACTATATTAGCTGTGATTCCAAGAATGGATGATTTCCAAATAAGCAGACATTCCATACTAACATACATCACCAACTTTAATGCTGCAGAGAAGTGATAGTGTAGCTCTTTGTGCATCTCAGACATGCTTGGGCTTTTTATTTTGCAGTGTTAAGTATATATGAGGAACATAACATGTGGACATACTTCGTGATGAATCATTTGACCAATAATTGGTAACCAGTCTGTGTATTCAGGGTGTCAACTTAACTATGTCAATGACGTCAAGATTATATGTTATATTATGACTGGCATGTACTATACTAAATCAACCATCATAGCAAATATCTCAAACTTCTCAATAAAATGTTCACTCAAATGTGGAATGGGTTAAGAGCCAGGTGACAGAGATCTTACTGACAAGATGAACCACTAAATGTCATTAACTTGGTATAAGCCATAACTCTGGTAAGTATGACATCACAGTATTTGACATCTTTTATTATGGCTATATCCAACATGTCCAAGTGCTTATGTGTTTACCATTGACCAATCAAATTAAAACTGCTCCTATATGTCACTGCATGTATCTCCATTCTATTTTCTGTTTTTATGACCTCTTCTGACTTTATTATTTAATGCTTTCCAAATCAAGGTAGCTATAATTTAATTGGTCAATGTCATATGTGACTAGAACTTGAAAAGCTGCTTTAATGTGTAATTGGTCTTCTTTTTTACAAGGAAACTTATGTCTTACTTATATAGATTTTGACTCCTGATGTTGAAATGAAGCCCAATGCAATACTAGTACTGTGGCTACACCACAAAAGAATACTTCTGTGGCCCAATTTGACAACATAATGCAGCAAAGTCTGATAATCCCTCCTTCATGCAATACCATAATTATGCACAGGTTGATTGGATTTACTTCCTTTGGTTAAAGTTTCATTGACATCTTACAAACCACAGAGGAGTAGATTTTCTTACAATGTCATCTACATAGGTCAACATGAAAGTATCCTCAAGTCCAATTATCTCCCCCTTGATTATGCAGGTCCGTAATTATTTTTCTTCATGCACATTTTCATATGGTGTACTAGCTTTGGTTAAAGTTTCATTGAATCAAACAAACCATATAGGGGACCGACCATTTAACTTGCAGGGGGGAGTGGGGTTATGGTTTTTTATTTCGTTCAGAAATTTTTTTTTCGGACAAGATCATAAATGAGAGTTAGAATTTGTTTTTTTAATGTCGCGCAAAGCGCGAAATTTTTACCAGAATTTAACATTAGGTTATATGACAAAGACTCTGCACCATATTATTTTTTTTCCTCCACCAAAATCAGAATATTTTTTTCAGCAACATTGGGAATCAGAATATTTTTTTATGAAAAAACCATAACCTCCCCCCTTCAAATTAAATGGTCGTTCCCTAAAAGGTGATTTGCTTTTGAGGTCACCAACACAGAACAACAAAAATATCAATAAGTCCAATTATCTCCCCTTAATTATGCTAGATCTTACTTATATTTCACCATGCACTTTTCATATGGTGTTCTAACTTTGATTAATGTTTGTCAACAAACCCACGCGAAAATAATAGATTAAATTACTACACAGAAAACTAAACCTTGTAGAACAACAACACAATAATAACACAGAAAACTAAACCTTGTAGAACAACAACACAATAATAACACAGAAAACTAAACCTTGTAGAACACCAACACAATAATAACACAGAAAACTAAACCTTGTAGATTTTAAATCTATATTCCCATTTTAAAAACAAAACTCGATAATACAAACCGTTCCGCTTGTGTAATGACTAGGGGCTTACTTTAGGGTATGTGGTATGCTACAGGCTTGATGAAGTCTCACTAAATAACGTTATAGAAATACTAAACAGGACAATCAAGAATGTATAATACTAAGAGACAGGAAACACTGACATAAGACAAAGAACGAAGACAAACAACAACAACGAAACACAAAATACAGAAAACTAATGGATCCCACCAAAACACCAGATGATCGCGATGAGTCAGCAATACCTGTTCCTTATAAAAGACCTGCTTAAGATGAGTTTGAAGACACCAAAAGGGAAATCAGAATCTGTACATCGAAGAAGAACAGACAACACAATGGCCAAAAGAAAAAAGTACAAAAGGACGAACAACGATCTACAAAACATACATATAAAACTAAAGATCGAGCAACACGAACCCCACTAAAAACCGGGGGTGAACTCAGGTGCTCCGGAAGGGTAAGCAGTTCCTGCTCCACCATTTCGGAATATTTGTGTCACAAATAGGGTCGTCTAATTAACCTTGAGGTATGTCTTGAGAGGTACCTCTCAAAATTATGTTTGAGGAATTTGCTATACTACAATTCGGGGCCGTCTCACACTCAGTATGAAGTAGGTGTTATACTACAGTTAAAGACTGTCTTAGTTTGAGATATGCATTATGTTACAGTAAGGGGTCGTTATACCTACTGCGGGGTATCTATTATACTTCAGTTAGGGGGTGTAAAATTAACTTTGATGAATGTTTTTGTACTACAGGTAGGGGCCGTCTCACTAACTGTATGGTATATGTTATGTACATACTATAGCTACGGACCGTCTAACAAATAGTTTGAAGTATTTGTTATTTTACAATTAGGAGCCGTATAACACTCATTTTGAGGTTTGTGCAATACTATAGTTTTAGGTAATCTCACACTCATTTTGAGGCAGATGTGATACACATTATTTATTACCTCACAGTGATTTGAAATGAAGAACTGCAACTACAGTGATGTCCCCTTACTTTTTATTGTTATCTCAGTTCCGGGTGAGATTTCCTCCTGCACAACCACTGTGTAGCATCACCACCGGATATAGGTACCCTCGAAGCGGGTGGAAAAACAAACGTGAAGTCAGGTAAGGTCAAATTCTTCTTATTTTCATTATATTCTACGTTTTGCTGACAAGTAAAGTTTTGTGATATTGATTCCTAATAATGTAGCTACTATTTAAGGCTGATTATGATCCATAATTGGCTTTCTCTCTCTTCAAATCGTCAAAATCGGACCGGGTGGTACCTGTTCAAAGAAGCATGTGACGAGTTCAAAGTTGTAAAAAACATGTTTATCCTTCAACTATTCATTTGACGTTTTTGTAGAACAAAGTTTTATCATATTTAAGCTTGAACAACACTACATTTTGAAATAAACTATTGTTTTCACAGAGAAATTCATGTAAATCAAGCGGATAAATTGTACGGCGAATAGTTGTTTACTGTAGGGGGAATAAATACTTTTCTATTTGCCGTACAGCGATGTCGCTTTATTTATTTATTACAGAGAAATTCATGTAAATAAAGCGACATCGCTGTACGGCAAATAGAAAAGTATTTATTCCCCCTACAGTAAACAACTATTCGCCGTACAATTTATCCGCTTGATTTACATGAATTTCTCTGTGAAAACAATAGTTTATTTCAAAATGCAGTGTTGTTCAAGCTTAAATATGATAAAACTTTGTTCTACAAAAACGTCAAATGAATAGTTGAAGGATAAACATGTTTTTTACAACTTTGAACTCGTCACATGCTTCTTTGAACAGGTACCACCCGGTCCGATTTTGACGATTTGAAGAGAGAGAAAGCCAATTATGGATCATAATCAGCCTTAAATAGTAGCTACATTATTAGGAATCAATATCACAAAACTTTACTTGCCAGCAAAACGTAGAATGTAATGGAAATAAGAAGAATTTGACCTTACCTGACTTCACGAGGTACCTATATCCGGTGGTGATGCTACACAGTGACAATCCGTCGTATTAAATATCTTTATTTTACCTTGACCTACTTCAATCAGACAACGACATTAAAATCAACGAAATAAAAATAGCACATTAAATAGTGAATGAATCTTATTCACTATATAATATGACTCAACAGGTTCAGGATACAATTATTGAATAAATAGCTAGAAACTTTAATTTTTTCTCAAAATTTCGACAGAGCAGTTAACTAACTCTAGCAAGCAGAACATAGCAATTGTTTGCATTTATTTTCATTGAAATACTTAGCCAACAACGAGATATAATAATGTCACAGATTGTAGGAACATGGAAATTGGACCGCTCTACCTATCAAAATGTTGATGCATTTTGGAAAGAAACAGGTATTTATATGAATTTATTAATGTTTCAATGTTAGTTTTTTTTTTCATTTATGCATACAAGTTATAAATTCTTGAATTACATTTTGATTCAATTAAAGCATGTACACGGAAAGTATTTATCAATATACGTATATTGTCGGAAAATATATAATTTATTTGTGCGTGAGTTTTAGAAACAGGCGGGAAAATGAGCCTGCTAACTGTTGGGTTGAAAACAAATTGAACATGTTGCTTTACTACCAAACAGTCATATGTGCTAAGCGGATCTGAAAAGCATCATGTTGTGTTCAAACAACAAACACTTGCTCTTTTCACGTAAAACAGAAAATAATCTCCTTTTTATTTGTCAAAAAGTGGGCTGATTAACTGATTATGGCTAGTAATTATTTCTATACTAAAGTTTATAAGCCGAATATACATGCTGTAGTCAGTTGATCCCTTCGTTTTGAATTGAAACATTGGTTTGAACATTCGCACCACATAACTAAAACTATTAATATTAAAGGATAGAGCATGAAAGACTATCGAACATCAAATTTTGTGGAGATAAAGTACAGGAACAGCACTTTTATTGCTGTTCTACATTTCACAGTCACGGGCACTCACGTGTGAACCGTAATGGGCTTTTCTGAGATCTCCCTAGCCATGACATACCACTCACATGTGAACCGTAATGGGCTTTTCTCAGATCTCCCTAGCCATGACATACCACTCACGTGTAAACCGTAATGAGCTTTTCTCAGATCTCCCTAGCCATGACATACCACTCACATGTGAACCGTAATGGGGTTTTCTCAGATCTCCCACGCCGCAACATATCAGTAAGGATAGGACAAGCGACAGATCCAATTTTAATCTGATTGCTTGTATTTCAATTTATGCTTGATTTTTAAAAGGTATACCCAAAGAAATGGTAAAGATGTTCCGAACGGCGGAAACTACAGGGATTATAAGTAAAGATGGCGACAAGTGGCAGTACATTATAAAGAGTTCAATTTATCCAGCAAAAACAATTAATTTTAAATCAGGGGAAGAAGCAGTTATCGATTTCATGGGGATTAGAATAACGGTAATATAACTACTAGTCTATTAACATAATTTATGTACATTGCAGTATATGTACTTCTGTGTAGTTACACAGTTTGCAGAGACCAGTATTGAAGAATTGCATTAGTGAAGCATGAAGACATGTGGTTTATATGTTTTGCTGCATAAAGGACCCTTTTTCCTTTCGATATTTTTGTGAATTATTCATCTTAAAAATGTCTTTGTGGAAAACCATCGTATATTATCTGTAATTGATATTGTACCATACTCAATTAATTAAGCAACCATTAAACGTTGTTATATCCAAATGTAAATGTGCGGGGCTTATACCATTGTACAACCTACAGATATGAATATTGCATCTTAGTTAAAACCGGCAATCATTTTATATTTGCTACAAAACATATATACCATGTAAATTACTCATGAATATTTTTTCAAACTAGTCATTCGGATGCGTTTGTTTAAATTTGTAAGACAATCTGTATATATAATAGTGGTATCAGAAACAGAATTATTGACCTTTGCGTTTGGATTCCGTATATCAAAGAATAATTACAGACAACACAATGACCAAAAGAAAAAGTACAAAAGGACAAAAAAAAAAAAAAAAACGATCTACAAAACATACAGATAAAACTAAAGATCGAGTGACACGAACCTCACTGAAAACCGGGGGTGAACTCAGGTGCTCCGGACGGGTAAGCAGTTCCGGTTTAACTAGTTGTACCCGTCGTGTTAATCTAGTTACAAAACCGATGATAAGTCGTGAATGAGGAAAGGACCTGGAAGTGTTTATGACAGGTGGAATATATCCGTGGTCATTTGTGACACAGATATTCCATAACGGTCAACCAAGTCATGGTGCCGACCTTAAAATTTTCGACCTGATGACTTCAACTTAACCAAGAAGAACCCTTGGTTCAGTAGCTTCCTTATTAGCAGGAAATCCTGATAGGAACCACAAATGTAACAATGTGATATTATGTCTGTTATAGAATGAAAAACAAAAAATATCACACAATCGGAGCAATTCCAAAATGAAATTTCAAAATCGTAGAAAAAGGCAAAATAGACTCAAATACATGACTGCTAACTTTAGGTGTAGAAATTTATAAAATTGATATATCGGTATTTATGAACGGGCCATACATACCACAGCTACAACAAACAGTTTAACATTAGACTGCAGTCACAGTAAATATCATCAAACTTAGCAGGTATCGACCATATTACTGTCACAAAAGAAAATTGTAGAAAATGGTGCTGACTGAACGCCGCTTCGATTTTTTTTCTATTTATATTGTAATTTTGCCGCAAAGCCAAATACGACACTGTCTTTTTCTATTTCATTTTTCCCACGACCAGTTTTCGTAGTTCCACTTTATTTTAAATCTTTATGAATAGGAAATCACTATAAATTGTATAGTTTTCTTCTTCATTCCAAACTTTAATTTTAACTTTATTATACAAAACTATGATTTCCTGTATTGCGCTGGAACTATATTTTCTGGAGGTGAGTCTCTTGATGCATTCTTTCATCAGTTTTGGTAAGAGATCGTGTTCTATGCTCGCAGGCACCTCTGACACCTGTTTGCGTCATATGTTACTTTGTTCATTCATACTATTTTATACTACGCTTACTACTATATTACTATACCTGGGCGGCCAGCCAACACAATTTTCTACAATTTTCTTTTGTGACATTACAAATAAACAAAACTAGAGGCTCCTAGCAGCCTGTAATCGCTCACCTGGCTCAAAGTTGGCCCAGCAGTTTCAGAGGAGATAATTTTTCAGTGAATTTTGGCGAGTCTTCTATTTTTAGCAATGGCCGCCATCTTCTTTGGCGGGTGGGGTTGTCGGATATAATTCTGAAGGTAGACCATCTAAAGACCATTTCACCATAGTTTGGGCCCATTTGACCCAGCGGTTTCAGAGGAGATCATTTTTAAGTGATTTTTTGCCAAATTTTCTATTTTTAGTAATGGCGGACATCTTGGCTGGCAGCCGGGTCGTCGGACAGAGTTCTGAAAGGGGATCACCTAAAGACCATTCCACCATAGTTTGGGTCCAATTGGCCCAGCAGTTTCAGAGGAGATAATTTTTAAGTGATTTTTTGCCAAATTTTCTATTTTTAGTAACGGTGGCCATCTTGGTTGGTGGCCGGGGTCGTCGGACACAATTCTGAAAGAGGACCATCTGAAAACCATTCCACCATAGTTTCGGCCCAACTGGCCCAGCAGTTTCAGAGAAGATAATTTTTAAGTGATTTTCTGCTGAATTTTCTATTTTTAGTAACGGCAGCCATCTTGGTAGGCGGGGGTGGGGGGATTGTCGGACACAATTCTGAAAGGGGACCACCCAAGGACCATTCCACCAAAGTTTGGTTCAAATTGGCCCAGTGGTTTTAGAGGAGTTGATTAAAATGCAAAAAGCTAACGACAGACAGACGACGGACGACGGACGCCCAGTGATAGCAATAGCTCACCTGACCCTTCGGGTCAGGTGAGCTAATGATTAGTGATTTAGCACAATTTGTGGTCCTGTCATTAGTATAATATGATTACCTTTATTTTAGTATATTATAACTGATGTATCTGATACAAAACAGACGCAGGTTGAATATTCAGAAATTACGAGTTGGAAGTCATTGAACACCGTACGCGAGGTCAAAGGAGACACAATGTACAGCGTAAGTCAATATGTAAATTAACCTCATCAATGGTGGGATAGTTAGCATGATCTCCTACAGTGTTAAGGTTAGGGTCCTGGTCAGGTCAAACCAAAAACTAGACATTTGGTATTTCTCTCCTAATGTACGAGCAGTAATAATGATCATAATCAAAATGGTTGGTTCGGAATTAGGATACTGTTTCTAGTGAAGCGACATGTATACCCATGAGTTGTTGTTTCTGTGAGCTACCACTATGACAATCCTGGTAAGTTTGTTTGTCTAGTACAAATAGGACATCACCTCATCGATTTTCTCCGTGATATCGTCTAATCCGTTGCTCACTTTACCTTAAACAACATCACTCCCTCACTCAATCTTTCAAATGCCATACACTACTGTGAATGTAATTTTATTCGTCAAGTCACATGTTTGTAGTTTCTGCAAAATGCTTTGGTATATTGATTAATAATTTAATTTGATTTGAATATTTCAATCTGATTGGCTTATCCGCTTGGAGAAAATTTTGGTTATACTCGATAACCTGGGTTGGTATTGTGACGTCACCAACGTGTTCATCCGCCAACGACAAATTCAAATAATCACATGAAATAATCGTAATTAAAATCGAGGAATCATAAAATTTTGTTGTGAAAATTAAATTATAAGGAATATTTAAAATTGTTGAACAGGTTATATATAGATTCTCCTTCAGTTGCCCGTGGGTTACGATATTTCTCCACTCAAGAAAGTTAAATTTAACATTTTAACCACAAGCCGTCAGGCTAGTGGTTAAAATTTGTAATTTAACTCTCGAGATTGGAGAAATATCGTAACCCACATGGGCAACTGAAGGATAATTTGTTTCTCCCATTATTTAACACGACCTTTATTTCAAAATTTGAAATTAATGTGTTTGAAATTAATGCGGGGAAAGGCACAAGACATTTTAATCCTCTAGAGGATTACAGATTTTTCCACCACTGGTTCAGCGGGTTTAAAACGCCGTAATAATGGGAGAAACTTGCATAACCTGGTTTGGGTCAGTTTACGCTTTTCATAAAACGCTTCGCGGTTTATTAAGCGCAAACTGACCCAAACCAGGTTATATCGTATAACCTGTTCAAATGTGTCCGATTGTATCTTTTTCAAATGAAAAATCCCCAGCAGACCAAAAGAAGTCACCTCTGTGCTTTATTCCGTCCTCAGACTTTATCATAGAAAACAATTGTAACAGAGGACAATATTTCACGGCAGACACTATTTAATCATATAGGCCGACTGACTCACTTACAGTATGCATGGGTCAACAACTGCCATGCAAATTTGTTTTAATTAAACCGAAATTAAGGTGTTTCCTGATTGTTGAGCCACTTTTTCAACAGTTGTAGAGTGTTGGAATAAGTTACAAAATGTACAACAAATACCGAAGTTGGAGAAAAAAGATGGCTTATAAGATCTATTACAAAAAGTTGACCATAATATAGGTCCTCGACACAAAATTTCATATGTGAAAAGTGCAAACTGGAAATTATACAGACTTCTAAGAAATTAACAAAATTGTTGTAGTTGTGACAAACATTAGTCTGCACAAAGGCAATTTCCCCCCCCCTAGTCAAGTTTGCTAAAGGTGCAGAATAATACATACATTTTTCAATATCATTCCAAGGGTATGGGAGTTGTACATTGTACAAATAAGAAATAATCCATGGCAGCCATTGTGTTATATTCATTTAACCATGGGCTGGGCCTTTATAATCGAATGTCGCTCGGGGTTAAATTAACGATTATAAAGGCCCAGCCCATGGTTAAATGAATATAACACAATGGCTGCCATGGATTATTTC
>MJUT01057422.1:515208-529175 GCA_002080005.1 Gigantidas platifrons
CTAAAAGTGTTGTTGTTGAGTATTATATGAACTGACGATAACACGGCGTCATATTAGAATAAGCAATAATCCATGGCTGCTGCCATGGATTATTTCGATTCTAATAGGACAAATACGGTAATTTACTTTCAAAACGCCCCCTATACACACAGCAATGTATTTGGCTGTTGCGTAACCCTCCCGAACACAAAGATACGATTTCTGTCATTTCTAGATATGATTTCTGTCATTTGAGATTACTAAATGTTGTAATTGATGAACATCAATTCAAAAGAAGGAAAATACTACAAATCCAACTTCGACAAGGAGGCGTACACGAAGCCAAAAAACGTCAGGATCTCTATGTTCTAAACTGGAAGTCTTCATATGACGTCATGTTGTTTACGTGCCAAAATTGTCAACAACATTTCGCGGAATTTTAATTTTCTACGGTAAATGTATAACGTACACCATTTCGCGGGAGGGTACACGGAATAGCCGAATTGACAACATTACCGCATTTGCGCTAAAAGTGTTGTTGTTGAGTATTATATAAACTGACGATAACACGGCGTCATATTAGAATTTCAGATATTCCTTAAATGGATTTGTGGTGTCTAACACCAAGAGAATCCAATCAATGGAGATGTTGTATTAGGTTGGATTTTAATTATCCTGTATTTCGTGAACTATGGAATCCAAGAAAACACGTATTCCACCGAATAATAGTACATTTACAGTAGATGATAACAAGGATAACAAATTGGTGTATAAATTTACAATTAACTATAAAAGTAACATCACAAATAATGTTTTACTACCTTACATAACCGATTATGTGTTTATTTTAATGTTGTTTGACCTTTGATATAATAGAAGAAAAATATAATAAAGGGGTGCTTTATTTTCAATCGTTTGAAAAATGAATTTCTAGTGTTTATATTGTTACTATCACATACTTATTAGTTCTGATATTCTAAAATTAAAGAATAAAGCGGAAAACACCTCACAGTCAGAACAGTTCCAAAATAATATCGAAGATCCAAAATCGATATCCCTACCACACATTTACGTCAGCAGTCACTCTCCAGTCTTGGTACAGGCACTTTAATAAAAAGCGGAGGGTTCATTGGGCTGATTAATTATGAGACAAACCTCCCATCTTAATCAAATGATGCAATCTAGCAAATAAGTGTTTCCGACATCTGAGTATCGCATATGACTTCGCTAACAGTGTTGTTGTAACAAGTCCACATCTTGCAATTAAGGTAAGTTTATATAACACATAGTGTGACCCCACATAGAGGAACAGATGAGGCGTTTATCGGTAGAAGCAAAGAGTACCTCTCAACAGGCTAGGGGTCGTATCACACTCATTTTAGGGTATGAGTGTTAGGGTCATTGTTGAATACCTTGCTATTCCTTTACTTTATTTATAGTTAAGTTTAGAATCGGGTAGTCTTTTGTGTTCGCTACATAAACGTTAGAGAAAATCAAAAATGGACATTTCAGAGATACTGACAACATTGGACGCACAAAACACATGACGAGAGCAAAAAATAAAACACACATCACAACACAACACAGAAAGCTAAAAAGTTGAGCGACATGAACCCCACCATAAGCTTGGAGTAAACCCATGTGTTCGTGCAGGATATACAGCTCCTGTCTCTTATTAGACACCTGTCATGTTACTCATGTAGTCACTTTCTGAGCAAACAAACACAAATAACATCAATAAACCATAGGTCCTTCTACAAACAACTTGACGAACCGAACATCGTTTTATGCGGATATCCATATCTTAACTTTCTTCACTAATAAATTCATGTAAAGCGATAAAGATATGTGTAAAGAGTTCCATTATTTTCAGTGAATATGCTCTCGGTTGAAACACAATATAGGGCTCATACTCAAAAGCAGTGTGTTATGTGCAATATTAACATACTTCCATTGAATTTAAAGGTATCACTTTAATATCATGTTTTGGATGGTGAATCACCGAAGTTGCATACAAAATTTCAAGAAGATATATCTCATAGTTTTTGAGTAAGAAGCAAAAGGGTACCGAAAAATTTGCACAAATAAGGCATTATGCTGTTGCACTTAAAATTTGTTTATTTTTACACCAAAATTTAATTTTCAAAATAGGAAAACAACAAAACTATTTAAATATAAATCTTTAGAAAAATTAATCAGGATTAATTTGATACCAAATTCATGAAAATCGGCCATCAATTGGAGAAATTATCAGGCTTTATCCAAAAGGTATGTTTCTATCAGAAATCTGTAGGGTCCGTAACCAGTAAACACATCTTCCAGAAAACACTGTTAAAAGATTGATATTTTCATGTTTGAAGATGTAAAATACACAGAGTAGTTATATTAATAATCAGTCAATATATGAATAATTGTAGACAGAATAAAAACTGCAGAACAGAAAATATGGTTACGGACACTACAAAAACCATGTAACTATATTTAAGGGTGTAATTATAATCTTGTGTGAATAAATGTTAATTAAAAAGAGAAATAACAAGTAATTCTGAGTAATCTTAACATCATACCAACTTCAGACATTATAGATCATAGAAAACATGTTGCTTTTAAGAATTACAGTACTTGAATGTTCAGCTCTGCTGCAACACTGTATTGCCCTTTATTGTGTTTTACCCGTCTGTATACACAAGTTCATCAGACTTCTCTGTCAACAGTAGTATGGTATTTGAACATCAATGAATTATGTTTGTAATTCTATGTTTCATTCATTTGCTAGCATATTTATTATATTAATTATATGGAAAGTATTTATTGAGATAATAGTAATACCAAGGCTTAAAAAACAAAATGTATTATCTTAGAAGTAATTAAGTTCTTTATGTTTATTTAGCCTAATAATATTCTTTCGTCTTTATCTTTGCAGACGAGTGAGATAAATGGTGTCAAAATGCACGTGCAGTATAAAAGGTGTTAGTTTGAAGACTCATTTGACCAATCTGAGTGGTTGCTATGGTTATTCCGGTCATGTTGTTATGACATTAAGTTCCGGTTTACCATCTGAAATCGATGTCATTTGTTGCCTCATGTTAAATATGTGTATGAAATATATTTGTTCATTAAACGTCAAAATTTATTGTCTTCTGTTAATAAGTTTTATTTGTGTCTTTTTAGCTAATAGCCATCCCGTTTCAAATATCCTAGGTTGCCTAAATTTACAATAAAGCCCATATTTACTGGTTATTTGAACAGTTTATTTTCCTTCGAAACGACAATTAAAAGGTAGACATAAAATTTAGCGCACATGATGAGTTTCCTGAATAACTTTCACCAGGTACGCTCAGAGGCAAAATATTGGGATATCATGAAGCATTTATATTGTATAGATTACAGGTGGGAACATTAGTTTTAATAATAAATTGCATTAGGTGGTATTGACATCTTGCTACATATATAATTGGAAAGTTCACAGAGGGAAAATATGAAATAGTCTATTGTTGAAAAGTTTAGTTCCCAACCGACACTCGCTGTCAATTTCTAGGCATAGGACAAGGTACGAAGCAAGATATCTACTATCCTGGAATTCAAGTTGAGTGGAATGGGATCGATAAACATAGTCATCAAAATTTGAATTATTTAGTGAAAGTACGCCATCTATATAGAGTAACGTGAAATCAGGGGATCGGACTAGCTTGACTGCATGAAATCATACAATAGAGTTAGGGCTGAGGTGTTTAGCGGCACAATATCGTGGCGGTCAGTTTATTGATTGAGGAAACCGGAGCACCCAGAGAAAAGCTCCGACCTGCCGCAAGTAACTCACAAACTTTATAACATTAAGTTGTATGCACTACACGTCGAACTCACAACTTAGGTGTGATCGGTACTGATTGCATAGGTAGTTGTAAATCCAACTACCATGAAATCTCGACAACGATGGCCCCTTTATTGATATAAGTAATAAAATAAAACAAAACAAATATACCACACTGTTGGAACAATTCCAAACTTCCAATCGAAAAACCGAAGAGAGGGTCAAAATCGATACCCCTAACACACATGTATACATGACCGTTAACTTTCCTGGTTTGTTACAATGTTGATGACATTTGGAAAGCCTCATTCATTCACTGTGTTATATCATTTGTTATATACTCTTAACATTAAACTATTCATTTGTTCACATCACAAAATTCTAAATATAATTCTATATTGAAGGTTGTACATTTTAAAGCTATATCCCAATTTTTAAAACAAAGCTCGAAAATACAAACAGTCTCAATTGTGTAATGGTTAGTGGTAATCTCGCTTATTTTGGGATATGTGCTATGCTACAGGCTATAGATTGTATCACTAACTTTGTGGTATGTGACATGATACAGGCCATAGATTGTATCACTAACTTTGTGGTATGTGACATGATACAGGCCATAGATTGTATCACTAACTTTGTGGTATGTGACATGATACAGGCTATAGATTGTATCACTAACTTTGTGGTATGTGACATGATACAGGCTATCATGAGATTGTATCACTAACTTTGTGGTATGTGACATGATACAGGCTAGATGAAGTCTCACTAAACAAACGTTATAGAATACCAATGGGGCAATCAAGAATGTATAATCCAGAGACACAGGCAACATTGCGCATAACATAAAGAACGAAGACAACAACAAAAACACTTTACAGAAAACTAATGGAACCCCACAAAACAACCGGTTGATCGCGATGGCTCAACAGTTACTGTTTCTTATAAAAGTCCAGTCGTGTTACTCATAATCAAGTTCGGTACATTTCTTGTCGATGGTAGAGAAAAGATTAAAAAGAAATCTACATAAAATGGAAGAGATCAATTGTCATTTGAGAAATTAATATTTCCTAATGGTAAATCAGTTTGTGATGACAATCTTAAAATTTTTGAAGCAACGTAGCCTTGTTTGAGTAGTATTTGTGTTAGCAGCTGATATCTGTCCATAAAGTTAATGTACTGGACATACGTGGGGATGGAGGGTTATGGTATTTAACGCCACTTTCAACAATATTTCAGTTATATTGTGGAGGTCAGTTTTATTGGTGGGGGAAACCGGAGTACCAAGAGAAACCAGCGATCTGCCGCAAGTCACTGACAAACTTTATCACATAATGCTGTATCGAGAACACCTCGTCTGAGTGGGATTCTAACTCACAACGTCAGTGATGATATGCACGAATTGCATATGTAGTTGTAAATGCAACTACCATACGATCACGATGCCCCCTACTGGACATACGATTTGGAATAATGTATGAATTGTGAAATATAAGCTCCATACGACGGTGCTGCTGGACTATTGCTAGGAAGAAAAGTTTAAAAATAATAATAGATTTCCTCTTCCACATCCCGTCGTATGAAATGTCCAGTCTATACCACCTACAAATAGTTAAGAATCGTATATATATTCACTCTAGAATATGACTCAATAAGGGGTGTAATTGTTAGGACACAATTATTGGATATATAGCTAGAAACTTTTTTTCTCCACATTTCGACAGAGCAGCTAACTAACTCTATCAAAATAAACAGAACATAGCAATCATTTGCTTTTATTATCCCCCCGCGATAGCGGTGAGGGGATATAGTAATAGCGGCCGTCTGTCTGTCTGTCTGTCTGTCCATCCGTCACACTTTCTTGTTTACGCGATAACTTGAGTAAACATGGATAGATTTGAATAATTTTTTGCATGTGGCTTGTAATTATCATTATCTTGGATGAGTTCTAACATGGAAATATTTGAAGCAAGGGTTTGGGGGAAAAAAGTTGGTTTTTGATTGAAAAATCACCAATTTTGAGAATTGTGTCTTGTTTATGCGTAACTTTAGTAAACATGGATAAATTTGAATAATGTTTTGCGTGTGGCTTGTAAATATCATTATCTTGGATGGGTTCTTACATGGAAATATTTGAAGCAAGGGTTTTGGGGGAAAATCTTAATTTTTGGTTGAAAAATCAACAATTTTGAGAATTGAGTCTTGTTTACGCGATAACTTGAGTAAACATGGATAGATTTCAATAATTTTTTGGATGTGTAATTATCATTATCTTGGATGGGTTCTAACATGGAAATATTTGAAGCAAGGGTTTTGGAGGAAAATCTTAGTTTTTGGTTGAAAACTCACCAATTTTGAGAATTGTGTCTTGTTTATGCAATAACTTTAGTAAACATGGATAGATTTTAATAGTCTTTTGCAAGTAGCTTGTAATTATCATTATCTTGGATTGGTTCTAACATGGAAATATTTGAAGCAAGTGTTTTGGGGGAAAATGTAGTTTTTGGTTGAAATACCAAATTTCACCAATTTTGAGAATTATGTCTTGTTTATGTGATAACTTTAGTAAAGACAGTGATTGGGATTACCATGCGCCCCGCGCCATAGTCGCATAACCCGACGAAATGGCGCATTTCCACATAAAAACTCTGCGTCATACGCGCGCATTCGTTTTCTGATGAAGTCAGACGTACATACAGCCGAACCGTTCTGTCAAGACTGCACAGACATAGTCCCATTGAAAAAAATTTAATCCCAATCACTGTATCTAATTTATAATTTAGTTTTTATTTCAAAATGATCTGTGAAGGTTACAATAGCTCAATTATTTGTTTACAATGCACCGGTAAGATTTTGACCCCAAGACAGAGGACCGTATTAAGAGTAAAAGGGAATCTGATTGGATGAATGTGTACTTGAAAAGTTTTTTTCTTGGAAGCTGAACCACTTTTGTTAAAATATAAGAGCATTTTAGTAAGATTAAAAAATAAATAAAGTGGATATAAATTTTTTAATTTGGATGGGGTGTTGAATTTTTTGTTACTTGATTTTAGTGCGGAATTAGAAAGCGTCCGTATCAACTGAAATTTATGGATAGAAGAGCCGCGGAACGCATATAATTTTTTTTTTGAAAAAACAACTTTTGCATGTCTTCTTTCATAAACTGAAAACCAAATTTGATTAACAATTGTAGTTTTTTTTTAATAGTATGTTTTTCTATATGACTACCCTATGGAAAATGCATTGTAAATAATTGCACTCTTGTAACCTGAAAGTTCAACATCAATATCTGGTACCTTGTGTACATACAATTTTATACCTTTACATAAAGAATTCAGGCTTAAATAAATCGTAAACCAGTTTCAAAAACTAATATATATGATAACCGCAAAGTACAACAACGAGCAACAACGGACTTGTAACACTTTCCCGGCGGGAAGTATCGGATACCGATCAGCATGTCACTTTCCCGTGTTTTTTTTTACTTTCCCCGGGAAACGGGAAATGGGAATTTTCATGCATTGCACAGCGTTTATCATGCATATCAGATGGATTTTTTTGTCCAGATCAAAGTTTAAGCCAAGAATTAAAAAAAAAGTGTTAAGTTCAAGCTCGTATGTCCTTCATCATATATTTATTCAAACAGAAGGGTGTGAGTTGTCAGATAGTTTATATATCTCCTCCACCCATGTATTAAAGTTTGTTAAATGTTTTTATTCTACATTATTTTTCACATTGGATTTTGGCGCATAGTTCTGTCATTATGGCCCATTCATATCAAAAATGTCCCATTGACAAGGAAGGAAAGGGGGCCATGGTCCCATTGAATTTTTTTTAATCCCAATCACTGTAAAGATGGATAGATTTGAATAATCTTTGCATGTGGCTTGTAAGTACATGCATGTTATACATTAAGACTGCAAGGCTGCTTTCTATAAATATATAAAACTAAATATTATGCGAGTGCGGGGGAATACGTCGTGCATTCATGCGCTAGGCGGTTCTTTTATTTATATTGAAATACTCAGCCGACCACGAGATATCAGAATGTCACAGATTGTAGGAACATGGAAATTATCTACTTATCAAAATTTTGATACATTTTGGAAAGAAACAGGTATTTATATAACTTTATTATTATTTCAATATTATATTTTTTTTTATTTATGCATAAAAGCTCTACATTCTTAAATTTTAAATCATGTAGAGATAGAGTGTATATACAATATACGTATATTGTAGGAAAATATAAAATGTATTTGTGCATGAGCTTTAGAAACAGGTGGAAAGGCTGCCAACTTCTCTAAAAGAGCAGAGACAATCGTCGTTCTAATCGCTAAGCGGGTTTTCTCTGTGAAGTCCGCGCTAATACAGTTACCGTTTCTTACAGTTTAATTAGGTACCAGAAAAACGATATCTTGGCCCATAAATGTAATGACGAGCAGGAGCAGTCATTCAGATGTATAATTTTTGAAGTGGATAAAATGCATACGACACGAACGTACAGATATACCATAGGACAAATTGATTATAGACAGACTTGTTTATTTGTGTATATTTCATACATTTGTCTACCATGAAATGTAGGAGCCAATGGACAGACAATTTCGTGTGGAGCTAGAGCAGTCAAACTTTTCGTGTCAATTTTATGATGAACAAAGTTATGCATGAATAGGTTAAAAAGTTGAGAGAAATTATTGATGTACATTTGTACATGTACAGTATTATCTAAAGAAAAGTTAATATTAGCAATTCATTTGCAAGTCCCAATGTTAATGCCTGTACCAAGTCAGGGCCATTGCAGTTTCCCAGTTTCCCAGTTGTTGACTGATTTTGTCTGTTTATTGATTTATGAGTTTTGAATTTCCCTTTGGAAGATTGCTCTGTGTTCGGTAATTTTGTTATTACCCTTACTTATAACTGATGTATCCGATACAAAACAGACGCAGGTTGAACTGCTGAAATGATAGGGTGGAAGCCATTGAACATCGTACGCAAGGTCAAAGGAGACACAATGTACAGCGTAAGGCAATATGTGATTATCTTCTAAATTTAACCTCATCTGTGGCGATGGCTGGATTGTTAGCGAGATCACCATCAGTGTGGTAGATCGTGGGTTCGGTCCCCAAAAGGGTTTAACATAAGACTATGAATTTGGTATTTGCTGTTTCTCTCCTAAAGAACACGTAGTATTAATGAGTAAGAGCAAAATTGGTTGGCGAGGAATTAGAATACTGTGTCTGGATGGAGCGACATACATACCAACGGACTGTAGTTCTATAGCAATCATGGTACGGGTGTTGGCTTAGTATAAAGCGGACACCTTCTCATCCAGCAGAAAATTCTCGCCACGATATAGTTGAAAAATTGCTCACTTTACGTTATAAAACAATCATCCCCTCACTCGTATCATTCATTCAAATGCCATACACAATCTACAATAGGTGATAACAAGTTCCTTTACATAACTATAAAGGTAACTATTAATGTTTTATTTGTACTACCTTACATAACCGATTATGTGTTTATTTTCATGTTGTGTGCCCAATGATATAATAGAAGAAAAAATATAATAAAAGTGTTCTTTATTATCATTTAAAAAATGTATTTCTAGAATTTATATTGTTACTATCACAGTTTTATTAGTTCTGATAAGATATTCTATATTTTCGAAATTAAATAAAAGGCCGTTGGCCACTGGTCCCCCGACGCCAAGGTTATATGGTAAGATTAAATTTTGAAACTACTGTAAACTAGAGGTTCAGGTGAGCTTGTATCACTCACCTGACTTAAATAATTCTGAAAGGGCCATTTTGAAGTAAAAAAAGGGGAGTAACTTTGGTTAGATTTGTTGAAAAATCATCATTATCGAACTTGACCTAGATATTCATGAGTTACATTTACATACCAAACCTAGTTTCAATCAGACTTTTTGTTCACAAGTTGTAATTTGGAAACCAAAAAATTAGCAACTTTGAAGAATAATAAAAGGCCGTTGGCCACTGGTCCCCAGACGCCAATGTTACATCGTAAGATTAAATTTTGAAACTACTGTAAACTAGAGGGTCAGGGGAGCCTGTATCACTCATAATTCTGAAAGGGGACCATCCAAGGACCATTTTGAAGTAAAAAAAGGGGAGTAACTAGTGATGGGGAATCGGAAAATTTTCATAATCGATTATCGGCAATAATCGGAAGGGCATAATCGATTATTAATCGATTATTAATCGGAAAATAGTTAAGTCTTATCAGAGCATTAATATATTTCAGATATTGTTGTATATTGTAACTACTAAACTGAATATAACTTTTAATGTGTTTTAATGTGCCAAAACACGACCAAGGTCCTATTATTTAAATGTCAAACTAAAGCCTACATTTAAAAGGTCATACACACAGAAGATTAAGAGAATGAAGTTAATTTGTGATGCACGAAAAACATTGATATGCACATAAAACTTGAGTGTTTACTTGGCAATTCAAAAAAAATTTATGTTGCAGAAAAACATTGTCAAACATTTTTTTTAAACACAGTGAACATGGTAAAACAAAATTCAAACAACATGAATTGGAAACAAAATTAGAAACAGACTAGAACCTAGCATTTTCAGTTTATGTCACCATATACATGTAAGCAATATTTCAGGAATCTACCAATATCAATTTTTTGGTTCAAAATCACAAGGAGGACAATGTTTTTTGGACTTAGCCTACACCTTTTTTTATTAACTATTTGCAGGGCTCACCACACATAGTAAAAACAGGACGACTTGACTTCTCTCTCTCTTGACTTGACTTGAAGTGAGGGAAAAGCTGGGAGACTTCGGAAAATCGATCCAAATTTTAACGTTTCTTTCCCCACTACCGCATGTTCCCCTACCTTTCACAAAACGAACATACTGGCTACTGCACAATGATCATAAAAAGGATGCAATTAACGAGTTTGGAATAAAATATTCAACATCAAATCCTGTATGGGTCAAATTTCAGGAACATGGGAACTCCTTTTATGTGAATATTGAAGAAAAAGCATGATTATTGGTGAGCCCGGTATTTGTCCATACAAACTCAATACTCTTTCAGATAATCCTGGTAAACTTAAATACATGATGGCAAGTTTGTGATTCAAGCCGTTGTTTGTTTCAGCCATTTTGACTTTGATTAACGTAATTTCTAATACGGATACCGGAAACGGAACCAAAAATCCGGAATCGGCGATGTCGGCGATACTCGATTATTGAATTTGGAATCGATTATCAGCATCGTTGCCACTCAAACGACCGTTAATCGATCATCGGCGATAATCGTTCCATCACTAGGAGTAACTCTGGTTAGATTTGTCGAAAAATCATCATTATCGAACTTGACCTAGATATTCATGAGATACACTTACATACCAAACCTAGTTTCAATCTGACTATTTGTTCCCAAGTTATCATCTGAAAACCAAATATTTGGCAATTTTGAGGTATAAAAAGGGGGATAACTCTAGTAAAATTGACCTAGATATTCATAAGATACATTTACATGCCACACCAAGCTTCAATCTGACTTTTTATTCACAAGTTATCATCTGGAAACCAATTCGGGACACACGAACGAAGTATAAAAAGGGATGTAACTCTGGTAAGATTTGTCGAAAAACGATCGCTATCGAACTTGACCTAGATATTCATTAGATACACTTACATACCAAACCTAGTTTCAATCTGATTATTTGTTCCCAAGTTATCATCTGGAAACCAAATATTTAGCAATTTTGAGGTATAAAAAGGGGAATAACTCTAGTAAAAATAGTCGAGAAATTGTCATTATCGAACTTGACCTAGTTCTTCATAAGATACACTTACATACCACACCTAGCTTCAATCTAACTTTTCATTCACAAGCTTTCATCTGGAAACCAAGCACACGGACGGACGGACAGACAGGGTGATTCCTATATACCCCCCCAAACTCTGTTTGCGGGGGGTATAATTAGATCCTGGTGTACCCAGGTAATCTGAAGGTACCAGTGATCAGGAAAGTCACGCGCCATGCACAATTTGCACATTTGCAATTGAAATGGTGCATTAAATTGACCGTCAGGCGCACTGTTAAAGTGTTTTCTTATCGCAAGTTGTAGTCTTATTCCTACAGATGTTTTCTCCAATCATGGAGCACCACCGAAAGTTTTTCATTCGGAACTTTTCCACTAACGGGAATGGATAATTACCTAAAAACCGCAACTGTCGTATATCCCATGATTACATAATTTGTTGTTTATAAAAATTCCTGAAAATGGGTTAATTTTACAGTTAAAATATTTGAAAGGAGTTTTTATTAAATAATTTATAAAGATAATAATTATTTTTGTAGTATTTGCCCCATGAAAAACGAATTTAGTAGCATTTATTTCCCCTTTAATTTTATTGTGTTTTTACGGTATTTAGACTTAAATTATCGGGGTCAGTTTATAACCAGGACAGGTAAAACCAGGACAGGTATTTTCAGTACGTTTATAGGAATAACTTTTGAACGGAATGAGATATTTTCATGATGTAAACTCCATGATAAAGACGGGATTAAAGGCTTTAATTTGATATAAAGTTTTTAATTTTTTTTTACATTTGATGCCCTAAATCGTGACAGGATTGTATTTTTCAATAGCGGAAATGACGATAATTTGTATCAAAATATTTGTTTTGATCACGTATAATAACTCTTTTAAATCAAATGTCTGTCAAATAAATGTTACACCATTTTAAAGCTTATATCTCAAGGATTAATAATATGTATAGTTTATTATTTTTGGATGAATACTTTTTGAGAAATCGTGGCAGGACAGTGGACAATTCAGCTTCAAAACTGGACATTTAGTATGTCATTTCTTAAAAGTAAAAGCAAATTTCCGAAAATTGTGAGATGTTTGTCAAATTATTTTTATATCATTGTAAAGCTGGTATCATAAAGATTATAAATATATTTAGGTTATTAATTTAGGGTTTCTCAAAAAGTATTTATACAAATATAATACACAATACATATTATTAATCCTTGAGATATATAAGCTTTAAAACGGTGTAATATTTATTTGACAGACATTTGCCACCGAGGAAGCAAAGATTACTAAATTTGCCAGGACAAAAGACATTATTTAACTTTTCGCTTAGTAATATTACTGTATTTTTTTCAACTGGTTGGGCGTGGCTTAACATGGGTTGACTGATTACAGGAAAGTCCATGTATGTAGGAGGGTCAGGTTACCTGATCAATTTCATTTATACAGCTATATTCAATCGTGCGTTCTATTCCTTTTGTATGAATTGATTTCGGTGACTGCTGAATACAGTTCAATAATGTCAATAACGGGAACTGCCCTGTACATACACAAAATAAAATCGAATGCTCTCATGTAAATTTAAAGGTCAACTCCGCCCAACCAGTTAAATAAAATAGAGTAATAGTAAAGATGATAATAACAATCCAGTTGATACAAATACAAATACTGCCTTTGACAAAAGTACCGATAATGGCGATGACATTAACCCGGGCATTGACCCTGAAAGTGAAACTCAATATGAAAGTCAAATGTCTGAATCGAACAATAAAACTACTGAAACCGAAAGTGAAAGGTCCGAACACCGTAAATATAGACAGGTTTCGGAATAACTTTGGCCCTGGCTTTACTTAAATGAAAATAAAATGTTTTGTAAAGTGTGTATGAAAGCTGGCAAGAAAAATACAATGACAATCGGTTGCACAACTTTCAAAACCGAAAAATGCATGTAAAGAATGGCCCATTGGGTTTAAGATATGGCCCATTGAAATTTTGAGGAAGGGCCATGGGCCCATTTAGTAAAAATCTTTCCCTATCACTGAGGTACTTACCTGGATGAAAATGAAAGTAGATATTAATAAGATCCTGGTCTCCCCATGTTATTCTCAGCCTGTATTCTTTATAATATTCCATAAGAGAATCTAACCACTGTGATTTTCTTAGTCTGGTCAGGTTCATCAACATCACACCTGAGTTTACACCTGAAAGGTATCAAAATATAAAACAGGTTCATCAACATCACACCTGAGTTTACACCTGAAAGGTATCAAAATACTAGAGGCTCCTAGGAGCCTGTAATCGCTCACCTGGCTCAAAGTTGGCCCAGCAGTTTCAGAGGAGATAATTTTTAAATGAATT
>MJUT01057422.1:535182-547972 GCA_002080005.1 Gigantidas platifrons
TGCTATTGTACTGTCTATGTTTATGCTGTAGTCGATTAATTGCCAGTACAAAAGTATTCACTGACCCTGCTATTGTACTGTCTATGTTTATGCTGTAGTCGATTAATTGCCAGTACAAAAGTATTCACTGACCCTGCTATTGTACTGTCTATGTTTATGCTGTAGTCGATTAATTGCCAGTACAAAAGTATTCACTGACCCTGCTATTGTACTGTCTATCTTTATGTACGTTAATTACCCTACTATTGCATAGTTCATATATATGTTGTACAAACAATGATCTTACCTAATTTTCCAAAATATGGATGTCTGGCAAATCTATTGTACCAGCCTATAGCTGCATCTTCATGTTCTGGTGCTAAAGCTGCTAACTGTGTACTGTTAAAATCTTCAAAAAACTTCCAGATTTCCTCCAAATCTCTTAAAAACAAAATATCTGTGTCTACATACAGTAAACTGTCAACATCTGTTAATAACGACTGAAAAATAACAATTAAATATGTCATTAAATAATTGCATACATGTATGTCTCAGAAATATTGCATTTCCTCGAAGAAGGCATATGAAGGAGAATCCCTTTAATTATTTGAATTGTATCATATTACAATTTATGTCATTGTACTATATTTATTAATTAATAAAATATGTTTAAACTAAATTAAACTAAGAAGAATAAAAAATATTTGCTAAGAAGAGTTTGAAGATACCAAAAAGGTAATCAGAATCCGTAAATCAAAGAAGAACAGACAACACAATAGCCAAAAGAAAAACTAAATTAAGATATTTTAAATCTTTTAAAAATAATTTTGATTTCTGACCTTTTGACTTTGAGCGTACCTGTTGAAGCTTATTCCAGAAACGTGTCGAGTGAATAAAATTTGATAAATAAAATATTGTTTACTTACAGGTATAAATAATCTTTGTGATGCACATGGTTTAAACAACTTCTTCCATTCTTCTGACTTGCCGTGAGGGAATGTTAAATTATATATAAAGTACTGCATCTTGTTTTGATATTCTGGTGGCCAGGAATCTAACTGTAAAAAAAAATTAATTCGCAGTCAGAATTTTTTTTTTGAATATAATGGAGTTTTTGTACCGTATTCATTAATACATAAGCTTTTACCTTATATAAAACTTCTAACCTTTTGTTAAAGATAAACACCCATGAACAAAGGCCTCACGATTGAGGGTGATTCAGGTGAAGAAGTCGCCTTGTTTAGGTTGACTTCGCTTTGGTCAAAAGAGAAGTTCAAGTTGCCTTGTAATTTTGAAGAGTATTTTTGTCATGTGGAATTTATGAAAATGTCAATATCTTGTTTATTGAAATCTACCGTATCCATTAAGTATTTCGAAAGTGGATTTTCTGGAAAAATAATCAATTTCGGTTTAAAGAAACTGTCATTTTGGTCAATAACAAATAAAACTGTCAATATCGGAAAGGTTATGCAATCGGGCACTGTGCAACGGGAAATATTGACCAAAGCTACTTTTAACCAAACAAACTTTTGATTTATTTATTTCTCATTTTTGTGACATAAATTCTTAGTTCTCATATTTAATATGTTCATATATGCAAAGGTTTGTCACTCAAAATTCGTTGAAAGCAAATGCACTGGGTCGCTTCAGATTTTTATCGATATACATCCAAGTCCGATTGGTATTTTATATTCGCCATGGAATTAAAAAATTGTGATCTATCGATCGAACTGTTTACATGCAGATAGGTGTGAACGTTAATACCTCTGCAATTAAAAAAATGAACTTTGAACTACAGTAGTTTATTTCATTGTTGTAACTTGCAATATGATTTGAGGTCTGACAAATAATAATTACAGCCTTTACTCGCATCAGTTTTTGACTGTCAGTGTTTGTGCTATATTTTCATTCCCTAGCTATATATAGTTGTTGCGTTGAGCAAATTGGCAAAAACATCTTTCTTCTGCTGAAAACTACACAAATATTACTTATTACCTACCATTTGTGTGATATACATGTAAGATCAAAGCACAGTACTATTTTCAAAAAAAGGTGGAGGAGGGGGGACATATAAAAAATCATAGGTATGCAAGACTTCAATAATGAAGGAAGACAAAAATAAAAATTTTACATTGAATAGATGTCTTTTAAGCAATTATGAATAAAAAAACCAGAACAAATCAGGTCAGATCAGACAGCTTTAAAACTATATACTAAATTTGGGCAGGGTAACTTCAGAGGGGTCGCAAAACATTGTTTCGATTAATCATCATGAACTTCTCCCAGAAGTCTCCCCACTTCTCTCTGTTGTCTTCCACTTCTCCCTGTGAGCTCCCTGGAAGAGAAGTTACTTCTCCATCTAATTTGAAAGTAGTGAGAGCCCAGTATGAACTAAACCAAGCCAATACGTAATATGTGTCTAATAAAATATAAAATTATTTTTTTTATTTTATATAAAATTTCTAACCTCTTGTTTAAACATTGGCTGAAGTTCGTTTTCAGTAAATATATGGAAGACTAATGGTTTGTCTGTAAATAACACAGCAGACTTTAACAAGACGACTGTCTCTTCTCCACGATCCCCACACGCCACGACTGCTAAATGTACACCGTTACGCCAATGATTAGAATCTCTACAATAAAAAAACAATGAATATTTATACATTTAGTCATGTGCTACATGTTCAGATAACCAATTATGATTATTATATAGATAGGTGTGAATTATGGAGATTTATCCGTGAAATAAATTCCGATATTTCACATGTGAAATATCAGTTTTTTCCCGCCAGAACTACTTTTAGACAACTATAAGTGTAGTGGTTACGTCCCTTGTTGTGTTACGGTGAATACACACATGATTGTAAACTGAAACAATTAAACAAATGAAAAAGTTTTAGTACTTTTATAAATTATTTTAATTGAATCATTTTATTGATACATTAAAATCAAACACTTGCTTATTCTAAATCGAATCATTTCACTGGCATAACACAACAGATTTAAATATAAACAAACAACGGAAATGTTAAAAGTGCATTGTAGATTGTCAGTTTCCTAATTCCTTTCACCACCCCTTTTCAATGAAAAATCGTCTGCGTTGAACAATCTTAAAATTAAAAAAAACAAAACAAAGTGTCTGATCATTTTGACACTTATACGGCAGCTGTAGTCTCAAATTTTTTAGAAGAAAATGATTTTGAATTTGGAAAATGTGGAAATGCCAGAATTTAATATTCTAGATGTCCAAACAAATGTTCCAAATTCCAATGGCAATACAAATGAAAATGTATATCAAACTAAAGCCCAGTCGGGTAGATTTCAGAACGTTTCATTTGAGGAAATTGATTCATTCGTTAGTTCGAATTCTGTTACACATGAAATACACACGACTCGGACAATAATAACACATCGTGCCTGGTTCAGATAAATCGGACTGATATTAGTCGCAATTGCAATGAATTTTTCCACAACAACTTTACAAATCCGCCCATATTCAAATAAAATTCAGAAACTCGTCCTTCATTTAAATTTCCAATTTTTTTCATCGAAGCGACAGCACTTGACTTGTTTGAATGTGCGGCCATATTGATTACACACTATCATTGTTCGTAGATTTATACGCGTGGAATGAAATATACAAATTAAATAAAATAATATAAAAGAAATTTTTGAAGTCTATATAATAAACAGTATAACTAATCATAGATTTTGAATATCAAAATAAGACCACTCGTGACCGAATACGCATTAAGGATTAAACTCGTTGACGGAACAAGTTCCGCCCACTCGTTTAAATCCTTATGCGTACTTCGGTCTCTCGTGGTCTTATTTTGATATTCAAAATCTACGATTAGTTATACTATATATATTCATCATATATCTCAAATATGGCTATTCATCAAATAGCTCAAAATTTGTGTGTGTTTTTCAAATGTATTTTGAGTCATGAGATACAATGTACTAACAATATGCGTCAACAACACCAGGGCTCACGTTGAAGGGTGATTCAGCCGAAGTAATCGCCTTGTGAAGCTTGACTTCGCTTTCTCGTTGATCAAAAGCGAAGTTCAAGTCGCCTTGTAATTTTGAAGAGTCACACTATGTCGCCGCCCGCGTATTTTCTCCACTTGTAATTTATGAAAATGTTGATATTGTGTTTATTGAAATCTATCGTATCCGTTAAGTATTTTGAAAGTGATTTCCTTAGAAATTATCCATTACGGTTTATAGAAACTTTAATTTCGTTCATTAGAGCTTACGTTTATTTTTATATATGCCTGACTTAAAATAAAACTGTTTGCATTCGATTTTTGTAAACAAATAACAATGGCGTCATCAATTGGAAAGGGGATGCAATGCGGTACTGTGCTATGGGAAATGTTGACCAAACTTTTCGCCAGAATCTACTTTCAACAAAACAAACTTTTGATTTATGTTTTCTCATTTCTGTGACATAAAATCATAGTTCTCATATTTAATATGTTCATATATGCGAAGGTTGGCAATTCAGAATTTGTTGAAATGTACGGAGATGCTTCAGATTTTTATCGATCCACATTGGTATTTTATACTCGACACCGGGTTAATATTATGATCTATTGAACTGTTTATTTACATATAGACATGTGTATACATTAATGCATATGCATTTAAAAAATATACTTTGAACTACAGTAGCTTTACTTCATTGTTGCAATCTGATTTGAGGTCTGGCAAATAATAATTACAACCTTAACTTTCTTCTGTTTTTGTACATATAAAAAATCACTGGTATGCAAGACTCCAATAGTCAAGGTAGGCAGAAATAAAAATTTCACTTTGAATAGATGTCCAGACAGCTTTTTAACTACATGTATTTACTAAATAATTTGGCAGGGTAACTTCAGTGTTAGTGAAACAATGTTTCGATAAATCGCAATTAACTTCTCCAACTTCTCTCTATTGTCTCCCACTTCTCCCTGTGAGCTCTGAAAGAAAAGTCACTTCATCAGTGGTGATAATCACTGATTGCATAGGTAGTTGTAAATCCAACTACCATACCGTATGGCCCCTTCATCATTAGGATCATGTGTTCGGTCTAAATGTTCTAATCAGTTGACTTGATATTTTCCTACTTAGTCTTAGTAGAATTAACCTATACATTGTACGTGCACAGTTTGACTTAAAAATCACAAAGGGGCTGTCAAATCTCGATCAGGACGAGTTGTACAACATTATGTGATAAAGTTTGTCACTGACTTGTGACAGGTCGTTGGTTTTCTCCGGGTAATCCAGTTTCCTCCACCAATAAAACTGACATCCACGATATAACTGAAATATTGTTGAAAGTGGCATTAAACACCATCAAACAAACATAAAAATCACAAAATGAACACCCAGCAAATATAATTATTGGTACATAATATAGACTAATTACATCGGTCTTTTTTCTTTTTTAAGATCATTTTGCTGTTCTTTGTCAAGATGAGTTTGCTGTTGATTTTCAGGTGCATCATGAATCACCTCCATTTCTTCAACATCTTTAATTTCTTTTATATCTTTAATTTCTTTGATACTTGTTTCTTCATTCTGTGTGACGTAATAGAGATAAACTGCTATTGCCACGACGATTGATACTCCAAACTTAAATATCATTCTTCTCTTCATCTGTATCTCATCTACAAACAAAAAATAACTTATGAAGAAGAAAAATGACGGACGTTGAATAAACCATGCAGAGTTGTCCCCCTTCTCATGTGACCACCCCTTCTGCAATGAAAAGGTGGCTTTAATAAGAGGAGTGGCCTCTCTTGGGGGGACAAAATGATAGTATATAATAAATATCTCATTTCATCTGAAATCTGGTCCGATAGAGGGGTGGACTTTGGTGTAAAGATGGGGGAGAGGGGCTGCTGGACTTCACAGAGATTATTTATTATATCTACGAGTACAATAGATTTAAAAGATTGTATTAAATAAAATGACAAAGGATGTGATTCAATAGAACTATGTTCTTCTTCCAAGTACGGAACTTGTCAATGATAAAACTCATTAAAGATTACAATTGCATAATTCGATCTGGTGGACAGCACAATCCTGGACGATTAACGATGGAAGCTTACCTTCATCAGCAACAAAATAAAAGTAGCTTGTTTCATGCATAGTTGTCTGTAATCTAGTTCTAATAATAAAACCCTATATGCTCGCTTACTCGCAAGGGTTTTAACGGGATGCCATTACACGTAATGGAGCAGCCGCCAAGATTTTTTGCGCTCGCTTACAGAGTTTCCGACGCCTGCATTTATCAATAATAAGACATAACCTTTTCTTTTGTCCACTATTATAACAAGTTTTTATCACCTACAAGTATTTTAGAATGTAATTCCCACAAAATAAAAATCCGTTTACTTTAACTACATTTTGAATTTCGTCATTTGTGGTCATTTCCGGTCAAAGCCTCACTTTGGTATTTTCCTTATTTGGATGTTGATACCATATTTGGCAATTTGAGGCGTGAATGTTTACATCAGCCATAGTAAATATCGTAGTAGGAAATACCATATTTAGAAAAGCTCCGCCTTCCGTAGTTTCCGCTTATGGCGAACGATCGATAAATTTGAACAAGGTTGTTGCTACCTTTGAAAAGCATACATTTCTCAGCCAAACCGATTTAACAAGGACTGGGATCATCAGTAATAGTTATAATGAAATGTTTGAAGCGTAAATAGTGAGTTTTTATGTTCAACTGCAATTTATTTTTTTGCTCCATTGTGACGAATGGGACTGCTTTGTAGCTCCGCCGAGACACAAGTTTGTCACAGGAGCTACATTATTGCAGCTATCTGTAATCCAATGAATCATATGGCAGAGAAAACACAAGGTAGTTTTTCATCCAGAAATACTGTAGTTTAAAAGTAGAAACTGTTTATGTACTTCATGAAAAAACAAATCAATTTGCTTACATTTGTTTGATTTGGAAGCATTGCTTGTATCACACTATTATCATTGACTGTATGAGAATGTTATATGGGACGAAGTCCCAACTATGGCAGAAATAGCAATATTTTGATTCCAGATTCATATCACTAATGGCTTAAATTTCATGCACCGGAAATGACACACCGGAAACCAATACATGGTTAAATCTGCAGAAAATCGGATGTGCAGTAATCTGGAACAACTTACAGATTCCATGTCAACTCGTACCTTTTCCAACTCGTACCCAATTTCCCGTTATGAATGTTAAAAAATGACTCAAAATCGTAGTGTGTTCTAGCCCATTAAACATATACCATGGGACTGACAATATCATTAAACAGAGCTTCATTTCTTCCTCCTCCTGTCCGAAATAATATTTTCTATGAAATTGAGACCTCGAGTACCGGATTATACAACACATGACTGGGTGCACAGTCTACAGCAGGGGGCAGGTCCCGTTTTGGCGAAAAACCTTTAAAAATGAGGGTCCCTTCTATTTTCCCCCTCTTTTGAGAAAGTCTGGATCCGCCCCCGGTCTACACTGAAAAAAAAATATAGGTCCATATCCGAGTTAATATTGTTTAAAAAAAATTACCGGTATTGGACTTCGTCCCAAGTTAGGTAACACCTATTTATATTAGAAATGTCTAATGACTGTGATTGGTAGAGCATTGTCTTACGATGCGAGGTGTCTCATGGGGTTATTTAATTTTCCAGATATAAATATTCTCTACTACAGTTATCATAGATACGATAACGTAACCCTCATTCCGCTTGTGCTCCATTTAGGGTTACGAATCTGTCCCATTCAACGTATGGGAACAAATTAAAATTTTCGTTCCGTGAATATTTCAACTTTCGTTTTGCATATCTGGTCATAACTTATTATTCCCTACAATTTTTAAGTAATGGTGATACGAAATAAATGTTACAATACCTGTTTTTACCTTCACGATTTATTTCGTATTCGAAAATTGTTTCTTGTCCGCCATGACACCTTACGTAGACTCTCGTGATGGGCGGAGCCTATCCATATATGGATCTCAATGCCAAATATGGAAAACTTTTACTACGAATTTACTACGATTTTACAGCAATTATCCAAATAAGGATATCTCCAAAACGAGGCAAGTGCACGTGAAATAGCAACTTGTAAACAAACTGTCGGACAGAAAGAAGATTTCATGCATTCAAATTTTCAGATGGATATAAGTCTACCATGGATTGATGCAGCATTTACTTAACACCTCAAGGTTTAGCTAAATATATTTATCTTTCAATCCCGTTAATTTTTCCTACCACTTACAACGGAATTGGGACAAAAAACCGCCCGGTGTGAATCACTCCGGACGCTGCTCCCATACGTTGAATGGGACCGATTCGTAACCCTAAATGGAGCACAATCGGAATGAGGGTTACGTTATAAATCGTATCTACACTACAGTTACCAGGACATGTACATATTTCTCTACCTGTTTTTTGCAAATAAGAAAGCGAGAAAAATGTTTTAAAAAATCATCACAAAATATTTAACATGCTACTAATACTAAATGAAGTACACTTTTTAACTTTCACCAGGTGCTTTCACTTTTGTTTTAGTAGTTTTTATCGTGTTGAAATATTGATGATCTTTTCACGCCTCCAAAGTACGAGAGCTCTTACATTTTCTACGGAACGCCAATGATATATATCGATTCAATTATATTTAATAATATGAGAAGGCGTGGCCTTTGCAGAAGATGGTTTCAAATATTAGAAAGAACTAAATAAGGAATCCTGTTTATATTAATAAATAGGGACAACTCTCAGGGGCGTAGCTAGCCTTTTTTGCAGTGCAAGCAACCAAACCTGGAAGGGGGGGGGGGGTTTGACCCCCCCACCCCCCACCCCGAAATTGTTTTTTGACTAGATGCAAAATGGTGCGTTCTGAGGTATTTTCATAGGTAAATTGAATACACAAGCAACACATTGATTTCATGATTTTGTTAGACAGAATTTACTTAGAATTGCCCAAAATCTTTTCTTCGTGTCTTAGCAGACACGAACTTCTCCATAACTCTGTCTAAATCCACACTGAAATCGCGATGGATATGCATTAATGGTAGCGATGACAACCTATCGTTATTCATTGTTGATCGTACATATGTCTTCAACCGACGTAGTACACTGAACGATCGCTCTGCGGTAGCACTTGTTAGCGGCATTGTCAACATGATACACAAGATGGTATCTATAGAAGGATATAGCACCGGGTTTACCGCATCGACGTAGTACACTGAACGATCGCTCTGCGGTAGCACTTGTTACCGGCATTGTTAACATGATACACAAGATGGTATCTATAGAAGGATATAGCACCGCGCTTACGCATCAAGTGTCTCACAAAGTGAAGTTGGTATCTGATCGCGAGGTGTTATACTCCAGAGTGTTCGCCTTCGCGCAACCTCCCTCTTGAATTGGTCTAAATTACATGTCAGGTCAGTCTGGTATGTCTCATACAATGTCGCGATTTGATCGTTCGTAATATTTCCTATTACACGAGGAAGCAGATACTGTTCATAGATTTTCTGATTTTATTAGAGGCGACTCCAATTCCATTATCATGTGGTCTATAAACGCATAGTACAAAGAAACTTTCCAATACTGTTTTGGCGTGTCTGCAGGGTGATTGGCTCTGGTAGTCTGTATTCCACATCGCCTCGGCATATTTTCAACGATATCGAAAGGTTCTGATAAATATAATGCCGATTGATACAATTCATCCCAAACTGATTCATCGAGTCGTTCAACTCGTAACAACTAAATGACAGTTTTACATTATTTTGTAGCCTCCAGCAGGTCACATTCGATACCTTGCAGCAATTTCGACAGATACACCGTACTCTGTAAAATGTGTTCGGATACTACCAGAGCTATAACAAATTCCAATCGGGTCATAGATGCAAGATGTTGTCCGGCTTTGTCATCTCCTAGTCCTTGTAATCGTTCCAACGCATGAACCACTACAGGAAATGATGCTTTAAATGTGTACAGTGCGTCGGCTCGACTCATCCATCGCGTTTCGCAAAGTGTGCGCAGTTTGGTCCGCTTGTCCATATTTTCCTTTGTATTTGCATCGGAGTCTAACTCTTGGTAAACTGCTTATAGTTTTTTCGATGAATAATCGAACGAAAAGGCAACTTCCTGCACGGTTGACATTATATTTCTAACTGATGTATCCTTGCAACTATGGACTTTGGCCAAATTCAAGCAGTGAGATTAACAGTGAACGTACATGGCACCTGGAACAATTTGAAGTATTCTTGCTTGAACCCCATTATATTTGCCAGACATATTGGCGGCCTCGTCATAACCTTGTGCCCTCATATTCATGGTATTGATAAAATTTGAAATGCTGTAATTTTTATGACATTGAATTTTCCCAAAAAGCCACAACGAGACTTTGTTTTCCACTTTTTTTTTTATTTGATTATTCCTTATTTGATTTTTTTTTCAGCACGCCGATGTGCACGCAACTGCGTGTTGGCGTATAGGGAGCTACGCGCCTGACTCTTGTTTAGGATAACATACCACGGTTGATCAAATAAGATCCTGTTTATTTTAGAATAAGACTAGTCTTGTTTGACACCAATCATAAAATAATTTACTAAACAGAGTCAATCTCATCATCATCATCATCATCATCATCTTCCGGAAAGAAGTAACTCATGTCTGAGTGCAAATACTCCTGCGTACAGCTTAAAATTTCCTGCTATATACAAAATAAAATGATCTGTATGTACAATCGAGGATTTATATAGTATATAAATCCTTGGTACAATTAAAAACAGAGCTGGGTGAAGTTACTTGTGGAGGAGTGTCAACACACTGATATCTGTCAGAGTGTGTTGGAATTGTTCCACAGTTGGTGAAGCCCGGATATCTTGAGGGATGGTATTCCAAGATATGATTGTAGCTGGAACGAATGATGGTAGATGTCCAGTCAGGTGCGGATTTGCCTGATGTTGTTAGCTGATGAGCCTCGTGTTCTGGTGTCATGTGTCTGGAGTAGGTGCTGTATAGGAACCTCAACTATGTTGTTGATGATCTTGTAGAGCATCACTACTCTGTTTCTGGCTCTTCTGTGTTGCAGCGGTTGCTAATTAAGGTGGTCTAGCATGTTGGAGACGCAACCAGGTTCACGTGAGCGGTAGTCCCCAGAGGCGAAGCGAGCTGCTTGACGTTGGACAGATTCTAGTCGCTTGATGTTATCTTGTTGGTGGGGGTCCCACACTGAGCTGCCTGTCTGTATCTGTACTGTTACGTTATCACTGGTGACAATCGGATGGTCGGAACTGAAGTTACCACCATCCCAACAAGGCGGGCGCAAAAACAGGTAAGGTCATTTTCCCTTATTTTCTCTGTTCAAACATATGTGTATGAAAAGTTACTCGGCTGCCCCTTAGACAAGAACGTTTTTAACGACCCTTTGTAATCTCTCCGAGATATGCTGTTCGGTTACTTAGAATTTTGTTTTCGAAAATTTGACAAGGATAGTAGTAACTGCGAAAGGTGATGATGGTAACTTACGAAATGATTTTTATTAAGATGGTCGTAACTCCTGAGTAAAACCAAAAGATGACTGTAACTGCCATGAATTATTGAAAATGTAATTGGTAAAATTATCTTCAATGAAGCTGGAATACTTGAAATTGTATGTTTCTGATCGGGAATGGGACCGTTTTCGCCAGTTGTAACTGCTTGGATTGTGATTTGGTTAATTTAGTTGTTGTTTTCACTTTAATCATGATTAGGAAAATGCAAGGATATGGGTTAAATGTATATGAAAAAAATACCATAAAAAATTAGCAAAATGATAGGTGATACTCTAACATTAGAAGGGCTGATTTATACTTCACCAGCAACTATCGCGCGGCCGTCGCACGATTAAACAGACAACACATGACCAAAAGAAGAAAGTACAAAAGGACAAACAAGATCTACAAAATATACAACCCTATTTCTCTGACTTTTAGTTCTGGTTTTACATATTTGGTATGTTTAGTCCTGTTATGGACATATGCTGAGTACAACAGTTGGTGACTATGCCCATGGAGCAGCCCACAGAGCAGCACAGCACGTCATCATACTGATTGCTGGTAGAGGAATCGCTCTTCATGGGGATTGCCTGGTAATAGTGGGTTCGTGTTGATCAATCTTTCGCATGCTGTGTATAGTGTTTTGTAGATCATTGTTTGTTCTTTTTTTCTTTATTCAATTGGCCATTGTATTGTGTTTGTTCTTTATTCAATTGGCCATTGCATTGTTGTTACTTATATTCAATTGGTCATTGTATTGTTTGTTCTTTTTTTCTTTATTCAATTGGCCATTGTATTGTGTTTGTTCTGTATTCAATTGGCCATTGCATTGTTGTTACTTATATTCAATTGACCATTGTATTGTTTGTATTTTATTCAATTGGCCATTGTATTGTTTGTTTTTTATTCAATTGGCCATTGTGTTGTTTGTTCTTTATTCAATTGGCCATTGTATTATTTGTTCTTTATTCAATTGGCCATTGTATTGTTGTTCCTTATATTCAATTGGCCATTGTATTGTGTTTTTATTCAATTGGCCATTGTATTGTGTATTTATTCAATTGGCCATTGTATTGTTTGTTCTTTATTCAATTGCCCATTGCAGTGTTTGTTCTTTATTCAATTGGCCATTGTACTGTTTGTTCCTTATATTCAATTGACCATTGTATTGTTTGTTCTTTATTCAATTGGCCATTGTATTGTTTGTTCCTTATATTCAATTGACCATTGTACTGTTTGTTCCTTATATTCAATTGGCCATTGTATTGTTTGTT
>MJUT01057422.1:553187-563817 GCA_002080005.1 Gigantidas platifrons
CCATTGTATTGTTTGTTCTTTATTCAATTGACCATTGTTTTGTTTGTTCTTAATTCAATTGGCCATTGTATTGTTTGTTCTTTATTCAATTGACCATTGTATTGTTTGTTCTTTATTCAATTGGCCATTGTATTGTTTGTTCTTTATTCAATTGACCATTGTTTTGTTTGTTCTTTATTCAATTGGCCATTGTATTGTTTGTTCTTCGATTTACAGCCTCTAATTACCTCTTTGGAATCTTCGAACTTTTCTAATAAGATCTTATGATATGAAAAGCCTGAAAGTGAACCATAGTCGGTGTTGTGTTTAGAAAGTGCTACGCTTCTTGCATTTTGCATATTTTATTTAGATTTCTTCACTTTATATGTGCATCAGTTAGCCGCTATAAAATGTCAAAAGTGATTGTCCTTGTTGTTTTCATGGCATTAGTCTGATCCGTCTGTACATCATAAGACGTGAGGTACTTGTATCATCATCTACGTCATGGAAGGCGTCAACAGTAGAAATGGTCTCATCTGGAACCATTTCCAATGTCCAACCAATTCGATACGTCATTTGTGGGATTTGTTGAAGAGCTGCTCTATATTGTGGGTTAAGATGAACTTCATTTCGTAAATAGTACGGAAACATGTTTTCTATGTAATTTACAATATCATCAGTACAACGTGGACACGGGATGTTATAAGTATATAAATAAACACTGTCCGGAAGACGACCGATGACATGTAAGTATTCAATGATCATGCTGGACAAAGTTTCAAGTAGTACCGGTTCAGTATGGATAGGCCGAGTATGGTCATAGAACGCAGCGTTGTAGTCATATGGATGATGAAGTGGGAAGTCTATAGCCGGGGTGTTGGGCATCGTGGTCAGTCGCCCAACTGTTACAACAGCAAATTGACGGGTTGTTCCTTGGCCCCAAAATATACCACGGAAATGGGCATACATCTGTCTAAGATAGCCTAAGTCTGAAACCTGTCGACGATGGCGAGGGTGATACTCTTGTTCAAGTTCTACTTTATCTGCATTAAACTGTTTGCATTCGATTAAATAAGTAGCAGCAACTACCCAAATGAACAAGAAGACCAATCTGGAAATTAGAAAAAAAAACAACACAAAGTAAATATCAGAAACCTACTATTGAATATCGCTATTTACAGTTTGCTTACACAGTATAATGATCTGAGTTCGAACCCCATTCATTGCCAGGTGTACTCGGTACAACAATATGTAATAAAGTTTGTCAGTGACTTGCGCCAGTTCGGTGGTTTTCAATGAAACTGACCACCATGATATAACTATAATATTGTTGAAAGTGGCGTTAAACACCATAAACCAAACCAAGCCAATCTAATAATACAACACTAAGAATCTTATTAGCAGCGCATGATAATTAAGATGTTTCTTGAAATCATTAGGCGTTACAAGATATGGTTATCACAACTCAAGAACACTTCCGGTATTTGACGACACACCATGCTTACGGATTTTTCTCACTCGAAGCGGTATAACTAACGCAGAGTATAAAGAATTCAATGACGTAAACTGCCAATAATTATTCTTTTCTGGTATTTGCTGCTTTTCCGCTAAGCACGCAGCATTGAGGAGAAAAAGTAAAGACTGGTTGGCTAGGAATCAGGATAATGTGTCCGAGTGGAGCGACATGTGTATCCATAGACTGTTGTTTCAGATAGTGAGCTAACACTATTAAAATCCTACTCTGTGTGTTCGTCTAGTACAAAGCTGACATCATTATCATCATCGAATGTTCAGGCTATGAAATAGCTGAAACATTGCTCATTGGGTTTTAACTAACAATCACTTACTCACTCACTCTTCAACTGTAAATTTTCTACATAGTCTAATATTCTTGAATTCATTCTTTCTTCGTCATAATGTATGTATCTTTTGTATAGTAACGCTTGCGCACTTATAACGTCTTTGTTTCGCTCGGCTTGATTATGTACACAAACAGCCATATGTTTGTTTTACTTAATATTTGAATTTAAACGTTTTAAAAGTGTATGCAATTTTCAAGATATTTAAGACATGATTTTCTTGATTGTTTGTTTGTTTGTTTAATGGGGTTTAACACCACTTTCAACAATATTTCAGTTATATCGTGACGATCATTTTTATTGGTGGAGGAAATCGGAGGACCCGGAGAAAACCACCGACCTGTCGCAGGTCACTGACAAACTTTAACACATAATGTTGTACACCTCGCCCTGATCCAGATTGGATCTCACAACATCAGTGATGATAGGCACTGATTGCATAGGTAGTTGTAAATCCAACTACCATACGATCACGGCCACGACGGTCCCTTGATTGAGTGTTGCAGCTAACATAGAAGCTACAGAACCAATGATTGCTAGTGGTTAAGTTAAGCTCATAACTTGGAAAGTTGTACGCTTGCCATCATGACTTGGTCAACCGTTACGGAATATCAGTGTTAGAGATTATCATGGGTATGTTCCGTTTGTCGCATTCACAATACCGTTATGTTTCCAATTTATGGATGCTTCGGCCCCTTTGCAGTTTGTGGTGATAATGTTATACGTTGCCAGTCGAATTACATATGAACAGGAGGATACCTGCACTAGTGCAATTGGGAGGTTTATACTGGAAGTCGTCAATTGATAGATCCTGCACCACGTGGATGTTGTGGAGGATCTTGCTTGAAATAGATGTGTATTTTTACCGCGTTCGACGGTTCACATTTCCAATAAATCCTGACTCTCAAAATGACTCAAATAAATATTGCGTTCATGTCTCAATGTTCTACGTTCAAAACTTTACATATTTTATTTTTATTCAGTTTTACTTACATTTTCATTGTCAATGCCATATTGTTCCTTGGTTATCCTAAAATAGGTAATAACACGTGGTGTTATATAATATACTAAACCATCATCATGTAGCGCTATATAGTTTACCAGTTGCTTGCCCATGGTCGGTGGTTCTCTCCGGGTACTCCGGCTTCTTCCACCACTAAAACTGGTCGCTATGATATAGCTGAAATATTGCTGAAAGTGGCGTTATGCAAAATAAATCCAATCCATGTAACGCTATAATATTTCTGCTAATATGAAGAGTTTGAAGATACCAACTGGGTAATCAGAATACGTAAATAGAAGAAGAAGAAGAAGAAGAAGAGACAACACAATAGCCTAAAGAAAAAAGACGAAAGGTTAAACAACGATCTACAAAACATACCCATAGAACTAAAGATCGAGTAACGTGAACCCCACTGAAAACCGGGGTGAACTCAGGTGCTCCGGAAGGGTAAGTAATTCCTGGTCCACTAGTTGCACCCTAACCCTGTTATTTTTGGTATGTGTAATAGTAGATGGTGTTATATAATATCCCATTTTAAAACATTACAAGATAACGTTTCCTGCCACAACGAAAAATATTAGTCAAATTCTAGATAAAATTGAATACATGTATGTATAAACAATTTAAAAGCTATTTTTACATTAATTTGTGTGCTATATTTTTAAAAGACTTTGTCATTATATAACTACTGATAAGATAAAAGTGTTCTTTACCTGGTATGTTTTACCTTTTATGACGAAGTCTTCTCTTTAAAACAAGTGACCAGAAATGAATAATATCGGCAAATTTTTTCTTTATAAACATGCTCTTTACAAGCGCTTGTCATTGCGCATGTGTCAGTTGATCTATTTGGATTCGTGGAAAAACCACTTGATAACTGTTTTGTAGATCTAATATTAGTCAGCCGTTACATATCTCATGAACTTTAAGTCGCCAATACACAGGCCACAGACAAAGAACACAATACAGATTAAACATAATACAAATAAAAGAAAACAAACACATAATGGCTATGTCAGGCACAGTAGATACGACTGTCCCAGGTAGACAAGTGCAATTTGTCTCGTAAAATCTCTCTCTAAGTATAGTCAGTATCAGTTTTATATAGTGAAGGAAGACATTTCTTAATAAAACGGAAAACACTGTTAGAACAGTTCCAAAATCGTAGAAACAGAAACGAAATAAAAACCCTTAATACACATTTATGATCTGCCTTGTATATAGTTCTAAAAACTACCCATTTCGTTTCAAATCTGATAAATAATTATGCTTGCGGGTAGCGGATAGAGGGTTCTTGAGTTTCTTATTAAAGGTACAATATTACTCTAGGAAAAGATATGCCAAGAAGTGCCATGGAAACGCCTTTTTGAAAAGTCATATATCCGTTTCTGCTTGCCGTGCTATCTTTATAAAGTAAATAGCTTAAACATGGATTTTCATTGGATGCTACCTGACATACGACTAAGTCATAAATATTAATATTTATCCATTTGCTTTCTAGTATCCCTCACTCATTTTTCATAGTATCAGTAAACGTGTATATCTATACCTATAGCATTATGACCAATGAAAGTAATAGATAAATATACACAAACGTTGTCTATTTGATGCTGGCATTATAATAAATATTGCAAAAAACATATCATCGGTGGTATGTATTTGTTTAGTGTATTCTACAAAACCAGGAACGTGAGCGGTCGTATATTTGTATTTAGATTTTGTCTCTTTCTACGATTTTGATATTGAAATTTAGGACTGCGTGGTATTTCTGTGTTTTCATTTTATTCCATTTCGCTGTTATATATCTTGAACTCTGGTTGTGCATAGCTTGGGCGTTTTAAAATGAAAGTAAAGATTAAAATGAGATGGTCAAAGATGCCACCTATATCAGCAAAACAAACAACCATCTATCTCCTTATATGGTTGAACACAAACGCCATGTGCCAGTGGAATTCCAGGTTCTGACGTGTGGATTTATTAAGGGCCGATATATAGGAGATAACATCAGAAGTCTTCTTGAAGTTATAGATCTTGCCGAAGAAGAGAATCTTTCATGCATAATTTTATCAATTGACTTTGAAAAAGCTTTTGATACTATTAGCTGGAAATTTCTTAACAAATGTTTAATATTTTTCAACTTTGGTTCCTCATTTCAGCAATGGATAAAAAAAATTTCAATGATATATCTAGCTGTGTGTTGAATACAGGATGGTCTACAGAGTTGTTTAAGGTTTCACGTGGTGTTCGACAAGGTTGCCCTATCGCGCCTTACCTTTTTCTGTTATGTGCTGAAATTCTAGCTATTTCAGTTAGACGATCAGATGAAATAAAAGGTTTCAAATTTAAAACAAAAGAATTAAAACTATGTCAATATGCAGATGATACACAAATTTTATTAGATGGAAGTGAAAAAACAGTCAGAAACACAGTAAAGTTGTTAGACAATTTTTCTCAAATAAGTGGTCTTAAAGTAAATTATAGTAAATCTGAACTAGCACCACTGGGAAGATCTCGAATGGAAATTTATACTCACAATTGTTCGCACGGTATGAAAATGACTTTTGATAAAATAAAAGTTTTGGGAGTAACTTTACCTACAAATGGAAAAATTGAAGATCTCATAAAGCTAAATTTTGAAGAAAAGAAACAGAAAATTAAAGATATTGTACACTCTTGGAGTAAAAGAAATTTGACCCTATTTGGAAAAGTAACTATTACTAAAAGTTTAATTATTCCACAAATTACATATTTGTTGTCTATTTTACCAAATCCAAACATTTCTTATTTTAAAGAAATTGATAGTCATTTTTAGCTTCTTGTGGGATAATAAACCTCCTAAACTGTCACGTACTATCGTTTTACGAAAGATTATTTTAGGGGGGCTAAATGTTCCAGATATATATGCTTACAGTAAGTCAGTTAAATTTCACTGGCTACAGAAAGTGTTGGAGGGTTCTTTTGAGAGTTCTTGGAAAAGTTTAATTCAGCTTAGATATCCAGTATTGGAAAATAATTTCATTTTCAATTGCAATTTAAAGCCAGAGAATATTGAAAATGTTCCTATCAAAAACAAATTTTGGAGAGATTTACTTAAATACTTTTTTGAATTAAAATCCAATACTATAGAGTCCTTACAAGGAGATAGCATTATATGGTTTAATTCACTGCTTAAAATTGAAGGAAAGACATTATTCTATAAGGAATTATATGACAAAGGCATCACATATCTTAACGATTTAGTCAATGAAAATGGTAGATTTAAAACAATTGATGAAATATGGGGTCAGTTTAATTGCAGAATTAATTGCCTCAATTACTTTGGCCTAGTTTCATTGATTAAAAGTAAATATATTAATTTTGAAAAAAAAAATAGAATTCCATGTCCTTTAATAAGTCGAATACTTAATTCCAAGAGTCTTTCAAAAGAAATTTATCAACAATTTATGCCATCTGAGTTAGATTTTGATACTATCAAGGGGTTATCAAAGTGGAGATCTGAATTAAAAACAGATATCTACTTTGAGAATGTCTTTAGTAACATATCTAAAATCACAAATGATTATAAGCTTCAGAATTTCCAGTATAAATTACTTCACAGAATCTTGCCCACAAATACTTTTTTAGTTAAAATTGGAATAAAAGATTCTGATCTGTGTAGCTTTTGTAAAATTGCTACAGATTCTATTTTGCATTACATTTGGCAATGTCCTAAAGTCCAAGAATTTTGGCAACAAGTAGAAAGATGGTTGGAAGAGATATTTGAAATACCCATTGGATTAAATATAGAGAATACAATATTCAATACAAATACGGCTGAATTTCCATGCGAGATTATCAACTTTGTATTACTTTTTGCAAAACACTTTGTTCATTGCTGTAAATGGTCCAATCATTTGCCAACCACTGAACTTTTAAAGGCTAAACTAAAAAGTAGAGAAAAAGTCGAAAAATATACAGTATTATTTACAGGAGATTTTATTAAACATGAAGAAAAATGGTCAATGTTATTGAATAATATATGCTGAATATTACGTGTTGGGATCTATGTCACATGCCGTATCAACACGAGAACCCTATATTGCGCCAAGGGCCACTGGGTTGGTACGACATCTAATTGGGATTTCGACATGTGATGTTCAGTATATTATATATATTTTTTTTTTATAAGGTTATCTTATAATTTGCCATTATATTTTGTCTTGTTGTGTAATTGTTTAGTATTGTCTGTATTGTCTGTAAAAAATGAAAATGACAAAAAAAANAAAAAAAAAAAAAAGAAAAAAAAAAAAAAAAAAAAAAAAAAAAAAAGGTTCTGACTTGGGACAGATACAAATTAAAACTAATTGGACATTCTCGTCGTGATAGTGGAGTCTTAACGACAATAATGATATAAACAATACTGCTATATGCATGAACAGTACAAAACAGTGTCGATGAAAGCTCGTAATACTGACTACAAGTACATGTACAATCAAGATAATATGTTGTGTTGGATACAGACACTCTAAGAACAAACATATTATATTTCTAACAAATTTGATATCACTTAGTTATAAACATGTCAAGAAATTAATGATATTCGTGTCCGGGTGACAAAAATAAACAGGTCTTTAATTAGGTCGAGTCAGATATGGAGTGAATTTATTTACTACTAGTGCATTGTTGTTGGAGCTACTTATTGTCCCCCGACGCTTCGTCGAAGGGGACTATAGAAATGGATGTCGTCCGTCCGTGTGCTTGGTTTCCAGATGATAACTTGTGAATGAAAAGTCAGATTGAAGCTAGGTGTGGTATGTAAATGTATCTTATGAATAACTAGGTCAAGTTCGATAATGACAATTTTTCGACTATATTTTCTGTCTACAAATTCTCTATATTAAAACATGGACAATCTGCTTTTGTCAACTCTAGTAAATAAATTGCCTTTAAGAATAAGATTGTTCAATGATTGTTTATAACTTCATTATAGAAACATGAATGACAAATACATATTTTAATCATGTAGTATTGTATTTATATATTAGATCTCTATAGCGCTAATGAAATTTAGTGAAGCTGAGAAATCTAGTGCTGTTTCATGGGAACAGCACCTTTCCAAAAAATATTTTCTCAGATATGTCCTCATTCATGACTTACACGGGTTGTTAATAAGAGTAACACAATGAGTGCCACCAGTGAAGAATGGACTACTTACCCTTCCGTCACACCTTTGTTCACCCTTGGCTTTTTTTTGCTTTTAGTGAGGTCTTTGTCGTCCAATTACATGTCTTTATGTTTTTAGGTCCATGTAGACCAGTGTTTGTCCTTTTATTCTTGTGTCCATTGTATGTTTTATAGATTGTTGTTTGTCCTTTTGTCCTTTTATTCTTGTGTCCATTGTATTGTCTGTCCCTCTTCGACTTTGATTATTTCCTCATTTTTTCTTCTCATTTCAAGGGTCTGGTTGGCTCAATGAGTTAGGTAGTTGGGTTACCTAACAACTCATACAAGCCTACGGCGTGGGTTCGCGCCCGGCTTTGTAAATTACAAAAATGGTGCACTCGACTCCCAGCCGCAAGTGATAAAGTTTACCAGTTGCTTGCCCATTGTCGGTGGTTCTCTCCGGGCACTCCTGCTTCTTCCACTAAAACTGGTCGCCATGAAATAGCTGAAATATTACTGAAAGTTAAACACCAAAAATCAATCTTCTTATTTCATTTTAAAGTCAATTACGTAATTGATCAACATGTTAGTGACTATTGACCAGAATACAAATATACAACGTAATAGAAAGAAAAGTTTGAAGATATACCAAAGGGATAACCAGAATTCGTAAATCGAAGAAGAACAGACAACACAATGGCCAAAAGAAAAAGTACGAAAGGACAAACAACGACCCACAAAACATACACATAAAACTAGAGATAGAGTAACACAAACCCCACTAAAAACCGGGGTGAACGCAGGTGCTCCGGAAGGGTAAGCAGTTCCTGCTCCATGAGTGGCACCGTCGTGTTAATCTAGTTATAAACCCGGTGATAAGTCATGAACAAGGAAAGGACCGGGAAGTATAATGCAGACCATTGTTTGTCTTTTTGTTCTTTTACTGTTAGCCATTGTATTGTCTTTCCCTCTTTGATTTACGTCTTCTGAAGTACAAATTTGTAATGTCATTTATAACTATGCACAATGTACAGTGTACTCTTATCTGTTATCAAATATTAACTACATGAACCGGAATTCTATGAATCACTCATTACCGGAATACGTTATCACAAGTATAACAAGAAATTGTATATCCGTGCACTGCACTTGATAAAAAGAAAATAATCGGAAATATGTGTAAGACAAAACACTTGCAAATTTTGAGAAAAACAATGTAAGTCGGTTACTAGTTAAAACGGACGAAAATAACAGAATGTCTATGATCATCCGTGATCACAATTAAACGTCATTTGATTGGACAAAAATCACTTAGTAGGTCTAGGTCGTCTTTTTGCTGATGACACGTCTATTGGACATATAGCACAAGATGAATGCACACTAGTGAATATGATTAATACAGATCTGAATCACCTGAAAAAATGGTCAAACAGGTGGTTATTAAAGTTTAATCCCACCAAAACTGAAATTATTATTTTTAATGTCAATGGCGTTGAATGTAATTTAACATTTAAATTTGATCAAACAACTATTGATCCAGTACATACACACAAACATTTATGGATTGTATTCAGCAGTGACTGTAAGTGGACTAAGCACATAGACAAATTAATTGAATCAGCTTCGAAACAACTTAATGTACTCAGAAAATTAAAATATCGTCTTAACAGAAATTACTTAGAAAAAATGTACTTAACATTTATTAGACCTGTATTGGAATATGCATCTGAAGTGTGGGATAATTGTGGACAAATAAATTCGGACAGATTAGAAAAAGTACAACTTGAAGCTGCGCGTATTGTTACGGGATTACCATCGTTTGCCAGTATAAATTCTATTTATATCGAGACGGGGTGGGAAAAGTTGAAAACTTGACGGGAGGTACGAAAATTGGTCCTATTTTATAAAATTGTTAACGGCCAAGTGCCTGATTATTTAACAGAATTGGTACCACCTACAGTCGCTGACTCTAAGGAACAGACTAAATATTTCACAACCATCATACCGATTATCTACATATCAACAGTCTTATTTTCCAAGTACGATTAAATTATGGAACACTCTAGATCTGAACCTTCGTCAACTGCCGACAATTTTGTCTTTTAAATCCAAATTGCAACACAAATATTTTCAATCGAAAACAGTACCTTCTTACTTTTCTTGTGGAGACCGATATCTTAGTATATTGCATGCTAGACTTAGAAATAAATGTAGTTCTCTGAACAGCGACTTATTTAAATCGAATTTAGTCCCTAGTGCTTCTTGTTCATGTGGATATAAAAACGAATGTTCCGAGCATTTTCTATTATATTGTAATAAATTCAATTTACTTAGAAATAACATGCTCATTGAATTAAGTATGCTTGATATGGGAGGTCTACCGGTAAATATCGATATTTTGTTATTTGGAAATGATAACCTGTCTGTAGAAATTAACACGTTTATATTTTCACGTGTACAAAAATACATAAAAGATACACGGCGTTTCTCTTGAACAAACAAGTCAACGTGTATATTCTTTTCCTGGTCGCACTTGGTGTATTGATTGATTGACGTGTCTCAAGTCGATGAGATATACATGTGTTATTCAGTTCAAATTGTACTTACCTATGCAATATCCTCATGAATTAAATAAATCCCAACATAT
>MJUT01057422.1:573831-599949 GCA_002080005.1 Gigantidas platifrons
CCAATGTTGTCAGTGTCTCTGGATTGTTCATTTCTGATTACCCGTTCGGTTTTCTCTAACGTTTATTTGTCTTCTGTCTTGTATGGCCAATTTTGTGTGTCTCTGGATTCTCCATTCCTGGTTACCCCTTTGGTTTTTTCTAACGTTTATTTGTCTTGTCTTGTATGGCCAATGTTGTCAGTGTCTCTGGATTGTTCATTCCTGATTACCCCTTCGGTTTTCTCTAACGTTTATTTGTTTGTCTTCTGTCTTGTATGGCCAATGTTGTGTGTCTCTGGATTGTTCATTCCTGATTACCCGTTCGGTTTTCTCTAACGTTTATTTGTCTTCTGTCTTGTATGGCCAATGTTGTCAGTGTCTCTGGATTCTCCATTCCTGATTACTCCTTCGGTTTTCTCTAACGTTTATTTGTTTGTCTTCTGTCTTGTATGGCCAATGTTGTCAGTGTCTCTGGATTGTGCATTCCTGATTACTCCTTCGGTTTTCTCTAACGTTTATTTGTCTTCTGTCTTGTATGGCCAATGTTGTCAGTGTCTCTGGATTCTCCATTCCTGATTACTCCTTTGGTTTTCTCTAACGTTTATTTGTCTTCTGTCTTGTATGGCCAATGTTGTCAGTGTCTCTGGATTGTTCATTTCTGATTACCCGTTCGGTTTTCTCTAACGTTTATTTGTCTCGTCTTGTATGGCCAATGTTGTCAGTGTCTCTGGACTGTTCATTCCTGATTACTCCTGCGGTTTTCTCTAACGTTTATTTGTCTTCTGTCTTGTATGGGCAATATTGTCAGTGTCTCTGGATTCTCCATTCCTGATTACCCCTTCGGTTTTCTCTAAGTTTATTTGTCTTCTGTCTTGCATGGCCAATGTTGTCAGTGTCTCTGGATTGTTCATTCCTGATTACTCCTTCGGTTTTCTCTAACGTTTATTTGTCTTCTTTCTTGTATGGCCAATATTGTCAGTGTCTCTGGATTCTCCATTCCTGATTACCCCTTCGGTTTTCTCTAACGTTTATTTGTCTTCTGTCTTGTATGGCCAATGTTGTCATTGTCTCTGGATTGTTCATTTCTGATTACCCCTTCGGTTTTCTCTAACGTTTATTTGTCTTCTGTCTTGTATGGCCAATGTTGTCGGTGTCTCTGGATTGTTCATTCCTGATTATCCCTTCGGTTTTCTCTAACGTTTATTTGTCTTCTGTCTTGTATGGCCAATGTTGTCAGTGTCTCTGGATTCTCCATTCTTGATTGTCCTTTCGGTTTTCTCTAACGTTTATTTGTCTTCTGTCTTGTATGGCCAATGTTGTCAGTGTCTCTGGATTCTCCATTCCTGGTTACCCTTTCGGTTTTCTCTAACGTTTATTTGTCTTCTGTCTTGTGTGGCCAATGTTGTCATTGTCTCTGGATTCTCCATTCTTGATTGTCCTTTCGATTTTCTCTAACGTTTATTTGTTGTGTCTTGTACCCAATGTTGTCAGTGTCTCTGGATTCTCCATTCTTGATTGTCCTTTTGGTTTTCTCTAACGTTTATTTGTCTTCTGTCTTGTGTGGCCAATGTTGTCAGTGTCTCTGGATTCTCCATTCTTGATTGTCTTTTCGATTTTCTCTAACGTTTATTTGTTCTGTGTCTTGTACCCAATGTTGTCAGTGTCTCTGGATTCTCCATTCTTGATTGCCCTTTCGGTTTTCTATAAACGTTTATTTATATATCATGATAAGTTGAGGATCTTTACACCGTCTGTCTTCAAGACTGTGCCAGTTCAAGCGTTGTAACATGTCACCAACATTAGATGTTAGAATTTTGATGTCATGTATTGCCAGTGTATTAGCTTTCCAGCATTCATCTCGCTAGAACCCATCGATTTCCGTATAAGAGTTATCTCCCTTCTAAGAAAATTCATAAATTGGGCTATTGTGAGAAAACGTCAGAACTTTCTTTCTTATTTGCTTCGTATATTCAGGGAACCTTTCATGCGAGTACAAAATATCCCGTAAACCTACATTTTATGGGAATTATTTCCCATTAATTAAAGTAATGTCATAAACGATAATACGATAATACTTAGAACTTTATCTGAGTTTTCACATAAACTTTTATGCTTATGTGATCAACACAAATTGGATTTCCCAAAAGCGACTAATGTCATCCTTGTCAAATGTCATCTTGCAAAGCGAAATTCAGCGATAAAAGTCACAAGAAATGACGTAGTGTATATCGTACATGTTTGTATATGGGACTATATGACGTGGCGGCGATCAATGCTAAAGTTACTTACTGCCCGTAATGCCATTGGCATGTAGGGCAGCAACAAAGGATCGCAATTCCTTCCTGTCTTTGGCCATCTTTTCAACAGTTCCCCAGGTCTTTTTCCACTTCATCATTTCAGCCTCGACTGTTCTTCGCCATGTATTTCTCGGTCTCCCTCGTTTTCTTTTCCCTTCTGGTGTCCAGTGAAGGGCCACTCTTGTGATGGCATCCTGGTCTTTTCTTATGACATGGCAGATCCATTTCCATCTTCGTCTTAATGGTATGGTACATTGTTACACTGCTTACAACAGATCTTCGTTGGATATTTTTCTTGGCCAGAATATTCTGAGGATATACCTAAGATTCTTGGTGTGGAAAGTAGACAGTTTCGTTAGATCTTTCTCTGTCATTCTCCAGCATTCTGATCCATATAGTAATGTAGATAGGACACAGCTTTGGTATAATCTTAGCTTTGTAGGTTTGCTGTATTGTTGTGACTTCCATATGTTGTTCATTGTTCTGAAGATGTTTCTAGCTTTGTTGATTCGGCTCTGGATGTCTTGACTTGACTTGACTTACCAAACTTGGAAATCCAGAAATCAAATTTATATTTGGTGAATAAAAGCATTTGTCACCTTTTCCTGTTTTATACTATGACTCTCCATTTAATTAAAATTATCCTCAATGTTTTTACCGTCAGCTGCTGCTCACTTTTTTGTTAAGTTTGCGTTGTTTATTTATTTTTTTTTTTTATTCTGTTTTTATTTTTGGTTCACTTTTGGTTTTCATTAATCGTTCGAAATGATAACTTCACAAAATTAGTAAGCATCCCTTAATTATTTTTCAATCGTTAAAATGATGAGCAGCAAATGTGACCCCGGGGATTTTTTTTAGGGCCCTATACAAAGGAACAAAATTTGTTAAAAGCAGAAAATTTTTCAAAGGAAATTACAATCAATAATGGAATTGTAAACGAAATACGCAACAATTCGACCAGTGATGCCATTGCCGCAAAACAATCTGTCAAATAGGGCAGGCAAAAGATGTCAAAGCTTTTATTGATACAAATATCGAAAGCTTACGAAAGAAAGTCCAAACTGTATACAATAAAACAAAGTTGCTGAAAAGGAAAGGAAACTAAGATAAGATATATAGTTTTTGCCACCAGTTTACATCTCGGGTTCATTAAATGTAGATGTAGGTGTTATAAAGTCCATGCAAGAGGTCGTCAAAGATGTCAAAAAGGAAAATGTTTCATTAAAAAGAGGCATTGAAGATAAATAAAATAAAATAAATGAGTTAAACATTCAAATTGATAACTTTGAAAGCTTTATTACAACTTCCTTAAATGTTCTAAACCAAATTCAATTAAAGCATAGGAATGCAATTGCCAAATTCTCTTCTGACAAGGTGAAATTAGAAAAGGAAACGAACAAATGGCAGAACAAATTTGAATGTGAATCTAAGACACTTGATGAGACAACAGTTAAACTGGATGAAGTAATATCAACGCTTTCAAAGTATAATACCAGAAACGTTAACAAAAGGCAAAAAAGGCTTGAGAACAAATTTTAACAACAATAACAGAAATACAGGAATAAAAAAATCAATGTGAGCAAAAGGATAATGAAATAAATGATTTGCAAGAATCTTTAGAGGATAAACAGAGTAATTGATGATAATTTAGATACTATAGATTCTTCAAATCAGGCAATATCTCAGCTAAAATCAGAAAAACATAAACTTCAGAAAAGAATTTGTAGTTTGAAAATAAACAGTCGTTGGTCGAAATGTTCATTGGTAAATAACCACGTGGAAGAAATAGCAACATTAAAAGAGCAGGTACACATGAACAACAACAAAAATTCAGAACTTGAACAATTAAACATTCTCCTAGAGAGTGACCAAGTTCTCACGTTTGAAAATGGAAGGTACATTAATGAAGTACGTGAGTGTATTATAGCATTTCTTACTGAATGTAATGTCAGTATGAACAAAGTGAACAGTGTTATATGTACAGTCTTACAAAAATTGACTGAAAAATACCCCAGTGACTTCCACTGGGTGATTGTAACAAGTCAGCAACAGACTGGTGTTTTTCTTTTGTAAATATTTAAACATAGACAAGAAGACTCCACTGTGAAATGTATAGCAGCAATAACTGTTTGTTTGGTTTATGGTGTTTAACGCCACTTTCAACAATATTTCAGCTATATTGTGGCGGTCAGTTTGATTGGTGGATGAAACCGTGCCCGGAGAAGACCGCCGACCTGTCACAAGTCATTGACAAACTTTATCACATAATGTTATACACCTCGCCTTCATCGACATTCGAACTCACAACATTAGTTGTGGTAGGCACTGATTGCACAGTTAGTTGTAAATTCAACTACCATACGATCACGACCAAATGTTATCATCAGCAGAGACGTGTGAATCCCGTAATGTTCGATCAATAGATATGACGACCATGGAGAGAGTTTGAAGATATACCGAAAGGGGTAACCGGAAACCGTATCAAAGGACAGAAAATCAATGGTCATGAGAAACGATACAAACAATGATCTACAAAACATTACATTACATGACGAAAACCAGGAAACTCAGGAGCTCCGGGAGGTTATGCAGTTCAAAAATTCCTGCTCTAGTGGCGACCGTCGTGTGTTTACTGAACGACACGAACATCATATACTGACACCAGTATAGGTAAATAAATACAGATAAGAGATAAAACATGAACCCCCTACAATGTATACCACAGTGCCTGATTATCCATTAATCACTGTGCCTTGGACTTACGAAAATGAAGAATTACCTTAAATATAGCAGTTTGTCTAGATCTGGTGCACTTCATTTTTAATCTATATGAAACAAAAAATGACAACATAGTGCCTAGGGGCTAGGAAGGTCATAACTGTGTTGATGAATATGTTAAAGTTCTGTCAATGTACAGTAGGTTGAAGTAGTGTACAGAATAGAAGATCCAAGATTTTTATAAATACCAACAGGGTCTGAAACACTGAAATAAATCTCTCGAATTTTCCAGATTTTACATGGTCTCAGTTAAAAATATTTTATACAAGAGCCCATTGACTACTATGCTCACCTGAGAAATATAGACAATTATCTGCATTCTTATGTACAACAGTGTACAATGTACAAAATTTTGACCAATATTATACATTTAGTCCTACACTGGGTGATTGTAACAAGTCAGCAACAGACTGGTGTTTTTCTTTTGTAAATATTTAAACATAGACAAGAAGACCCCACTGTGAAATGCATAGCAGCAATAACAGTTTGTTTGATTTATGGTGTTTAACGCCACTTTCAACAATATTTCAGCTATATCGTGGCGGTCAGTTTGATTGGTGGAGGAAACCGTGCCCGGAGAAGACCACCGACCTGTCACAAGTCATTGACAAACTTTATCACATAATGTTATACACCTCGCCCTTATCGAGATTCGAACTCACAACTTTAGTTGTGGTAGGCACTGATTGCACAGGTAGTTGTAAATTCAACTACCATACGATCACGACCAAATGTTATCAATCAGCAGAGACGTGTGAATCCCGTAATGTTCGATCAATAGATATGACGACCATGGAGAGAGTTTGAAGATATACCAAAAGGGGTAGCCGGAAACCGTATCAAAGGACAGAAAATCTATGGTCAAAAGAAACGGTACAAACAATGATCTACAAAACATTACATTACATGACGAAAACCGGGAAACTCAGGAGCTCCGGAAGGTTACACAGAAGGCCATAACAGGGTTGATGAATATATTAGAGTTCTGTCAGTGTACAGTAGATTGTAGTAGTGTAAAGAATAGAAGAAAAGTCCAAGATTTTTATACCAACAGGGTCTGAAATGTAACACTGAAATAAATCTATCAAATTTTCCCTATTTTACATGGTTTTAGAAAATAATAGTTTAATACTACTATGGTCACCTCAGAAATATAGTCAATAATGTGCTTTCTTATGTACAACAGTGTAAATTGTACAAAGTTTTGACCAAATTGGTGTTCTTCTTCTGTAAAGATCTAAACATAGACTAGAAGACCCTACTGTGACTGTGAAATGTAGAACAGCAATAATACAGCTGTTCCTTTACATTTGTTTCTAAATGTAGAGATGGATCATCTCTCGTGTTACTTTACATCCATATCAACACTTATCAAGGACCTTCTTGACAACCTCAATGGGAACGTCTGCTGATTTCACATGCAGTAGTTCTGGAGAACAAAGTCGAAAATCATAGTCAAGGACAGCAATGCTGGATTTCTAATGGCTTTTTTGTGTTGTCCAATTGTGTCTTTAGGTTCTGAGTTCCATGTTGTGTCTGTTACGATTTCCCCATAAAAATGATGTTCGGTTCATCTTTATCTCCATTTGTTTGTGGAAGGGCTCATGTCTTATTTGCATTATTTGTGTTTGTTTGTGCATAGTGGTGTCTAACACATATTGTGTTATGTTTTTGTTTTGTTTTTCATCGTCTTGTGTACCCTATGTTACCAGTTTCTCTGGATTGTTTTTGTTTTGTTTTTCATCGTCTTGTGTACCCTATGTTACCAGTTTCTCTGGATTGTTTTTGTTTTGTTTTTCTTCACCTTGTGTACCCTATGTTGCCAGTTTCTCCAGATTGTCCATTTTTTTTATTGCCCCTTCTGTATTCTCTAATGTTTATATTATATCACTTCTTTAGGACCTCTAGAAGAATATTTGTGGTAAGTTTGGTGAATGGGCAGAAATTGATTCTGAAGAAGCTGAAAATGTGAAAAGTTTATGACATACATCCAGATGGGGCAACAGACACTGGACACTTTTCAATAAGAAAAGCTCAGCAGAGCTAAAAACAAAAATACTACACTATCAGAACAATTTCAAAATCCAAACGGAAAATCGTTGAAATAGGGGCAAGATTGATAGGGGGTTCTGGTGTTTAACGCCATTTGCAACAATATTTCAGTTATATCATGGCGGTTAGTTTTATTGATAGAGGAAACCAGGGTACCCGGAAAATATCACATAATGTTGTAAGAGTACACCTTGCCATCAGCAGAATTCAAACTCAAAACTTAAGTGGTGACAACCACTGATTACACAGGTAGTTGTAAATTCAACTACCATACAATCACAACGGCCCTCATAAAATCGATACCCCTAACACAGATATATATGATTAATAAGAGAAGATAAGAAGCATCAACAAATATAAAATGTAGCAATATTTATGTCAGACTCCTGGAAAGCTTTAAGTGTTAATGTTGTGCTCTGTTTGGTGGTAGATGGATATAGAGTACCAATATTTATGTCAGACTCCTGGAAAGCTTTAAGTGTTAATGTTGTGCTCTGTTTGGTGGTAGATGGATATAGAGTACCAATATTTATGTCAGACTCCTGGAAAGCTTTAAGTGTTAATGTTGTGCTCTGTTTGGTGGTAGATGGATATAGAGTACCATAATAAAATAATGAAATGGTCATTTATTATAAATGACGAATAAAAGAGTGGTCAATACATGTCAATTGTAACACAAAGAAGTTGAAATTTTTTTTGAATTGCTAGAAGATGTCAATTCTAATAGCATGAGTTATTATACAATGTAAAATACCACAACTCTGTTAAAAACATTCAAGTTTGTAAAAAATGACACACAATAAAAATCACAGTCTAGGAACATGTACGCCAGAAATCTCTTATTGACGTGCTCTTCTGTAAACTGCATTACGATTTCGGTCGAAATCGACTGCCCACGCTTTCAAGACAGGCAAGTTTTTCGGAATTTATTATGGACAGATTCAATGTATCTGTGTAAAAAAGGTTACAGAATGTACATGATTCATTACTCTAACGGACGCTAAAGTTTCTTTGGATAAAATAACGTAACAAATTCAGAATGGAGTATCAAACGTTTGTTTTTACTACCAGAAAAGGTAAAAATTCCATTTTTTATGCCTAAATGGCTTCCAATTTAGACTGTATTTGCATGGATAGTTTTGGATGTGAGAAGCATTCTTTTTATAAATAACCGATAAAGAAAACATAATTTTTCCTACTAAAAAATTGGATTGAAAAAATGAATGTGCTGTCGGCTGTTTGCTGTAGCTGTGTATGTCTGTTTGACGTCGCGCTTGAAAACTGTCTGTACCCTGATTGACGTGCTACATTTGTATTTTAAAATGTCTATTTATTTAGCAATGCTGAGGTATTCATATCTGTAATTTTGCATAAACTGTGTTCATATCTATTGACATTACCAACACAAGTATCGGGAATATCATTCAAGGATAAAGGGTCAAACGGGACAATTTTATTTTATCCTTGTTCAAAAGAACCTGTTAAAATGGTAAATATGACGCTATACGGCCAATACATTAAAAAAGCAAAGATGCAGTCCTTGCATCAATCAATCATACGCATTCTGTCAAGTTTTTGGAATACAGGTTATTAGAATTTAATGAAAACATAGAAAAACTTATTTGCCGTGAAAGTGTAAGATGTCGAATTCCACCGAAACCGTAATGCAGTTTACAGAAGAGCACGTCAATAAGAGATTTCAGGCGTACGGGTTCCTACACTGTGAAAATTAACACTACCATGTAAAATACAACACAAACTAAATTAACAATAAGTAGCATAAAAACATTATAAACTCAACAAACATATCATGTTAAAGTAATAGCCTAACAAACATTCTACACTCATCTAGCAGTCTCATGTTAAAGTAATAGCCTAACAAACATTCTACACTCATCTAACAGTCTCATGTTAAAGTAATAGCCTAACAAACATTCTACACTCATCTAGCAGTCTCATGTCAAAAAAATATCATAGTTATTTACATAAAAAACCATCAAAGGTGGGGGATTTTTCGCAACGGAGGAAGGGGAGGGTGGTGGTTAATTATTATCTTGAAAAACTTCTCAAATTTATTTCCCAATTGCAATGGCGAAGTGAAAGTAATGATTCTGCACAGTCGCCAAGAATTAATACTGCTTACATAATATTTGCATTGACCAAAAGAATAACTTCCCTTTGACCGTTAGTAACGTAAGATCTGCCATAAATAAATTTATATATATGGCTTATATAAATATTGTTTTATGTCAGACTCCTGGAAAGCTTTAAGTGTTAATGTTGTGCTCTGTTTGATGGTAGATGGATATAGAGTACCATAATAAAATAATCAAACACATATTTGAATTGAAATGGTCATTTATTATAAATGACCAATAAAAGAGTGGTCAATACATGTCAATTGTAACACAAAGAAGTTGAACAATTTTTTGAATTGCTAGAAGATGTCACTTTTAATAGCATGAGTTATTATAGAATGTAAAATACCACTACTCTGTTAAAAACATTCAAGTTTGTAAAAAATGACACAATAAAAATTAACACTACAATAATTTAAAGTTTGGAGTAAATAATAACTAGAGGCTCCCAGGACCCTGTAATCGCTCACCTGGTTTTCAATTTTACATCTAATGTTAATAGAAAATGGGGGTGTTACACATAATTTTGAAAGTGGGCCACCCAAAGATCATTTCAACTCAAATTTCTGAGCAAAAGATTTAGATGTGATTTTTATCTCATAATATTCTTAAATGGAATAAATTGGCTGAAAAAATCTCACAGAAAAACCCAGAATATATGTTAAGCTACTCATTTCCATGTAGCTGCAGTTAAGATATGAGCTCATTTTGATTTATACTAAAGCAGCAATGGACAATTAAAATTTCATCCCCCCTTTTTTCTATTTCAAAATATGCCTAATTTGCATAATCGGTATAAATCGCCTGACAGAAAAAAATGGAATATATGTTCAACTACTCCTTCCCATGTAGCTGCAGTTAAAATTTGAGCTCATTTTGACTTATACTAAAGCAGCAATGGACAATTGAAGAAATTACTATTTTTAGCAACAACAGCCATCTTGAATTGAGGGTGGGCTGTTGGACACAATTTTGAAAGGAACCTACCAAGGGGCTATCCCTGCCAGGTTTGGTTTAATTTGGTTCAGCGGTTTCAGAGGAGAAGATTTAAATGTGATCTTTTATCAAAATATGCCTAATTTTCATAATTCGGTTGTTTCGAATCATGTCAATTGCGACCACGTTCCGTCTTTTTCGTGTCTTGACGTCTGAACAAATAGGCAGGCGACTTCCGGTGTTTACGCTATTACTGTGACATCGTCAGCATATCATAGTCGTAGATGCGGTAGATTATAAGTAATTGTAATATGGAGACGCCAAGGAAACCGCTGAATAAATACTGGTGTTCGATACCCCACTATCTGTCTTGTATAAGAAATATATACATAAAGGCAGATCGTTTTCCTTTCATGATGCTGACAGCCGCAAATAAAGAAAGAAAATAAATTTAATTTTAAAGAATTATTTGTCTCTGCATTGAAGTCTTTGATACAAATAAAATAATTTAATTGATATCTGTCTTTTACAGAAAATGTTAAGATATTTTTAACTTGAGAATCGAACGTTAAAACGGCACATATCGATTGGAGTTTTTGTTGTGTACATTGACACCGGAAGCTCAGGACCAGCAGTTCCATCGAAATCACGTGATCTGGCAGACGATAACAACAAAATTTTGACGGAATGGAAATGATTCGAAACAACCGAATTGGTATAAATCGGCTGAAAGAAAAATTTCACAGAAAAACCCGGAATATATGTTAAACTACTCCTTGCCATGTAGCTGCAGTTAAAATTTGAGCTCATTTTGACTTATACTAAGGCAGCAATGGACAATTAAAATTTAATCCCCCCTTTTTTCTATTTCAAAATATGCCTAATTTGCATAATCGGTATAAATCGGCTCACAGAAAAAATTGGAATATATGTTAAACTACTCCTTCCCATGTAGCTGCACTTAAAATTTGAGCTCATTTTGACTGATACTAAAGCAGCAATGGACAATTGAAGAAATTTCTATTTTTAGTAACAGCAGCCATCTTGAATGGAGGGCGAGGCTGTTGTCACAATTTTGAAAGGGACACACCCAGGGACCATCCCTGCCAAGTTTGGTTTAATTTAGTTCATCAGTTTCAGAGGAGAAGATTTAAATGTGATCTTTTATCAAAATCTGCCTAATTTGCATAATCGGTATAAAACGGCTGAAAGAAAAATTTCACCGCAAAACCCGGAATATGTGTTAAACTACTCCTTACCATGTAGCTGTGGTTAAAATTTGAGCTCATTTTGACTTATACTAAAGCAGCAATGGACAATTAAATTTTCATCCCCCCTTTTTCTATTTTTAGCTTGGTGGCCATCTTGGTTAGAAGCCGAGATCACCGGACACAATTTTGGAAGGGGGCTATCCAAGGACCATTCCACCAAAGTTTGGTTGCAATTGGCCCAGTGGTTTCTGAGGAGAAGATTAAAATGTGAAAGCTTACGACGTACGCCAAGTGATGGCAAAAGCTCACATGGCTTTTGACCAGGTGAGCTAAAAATGAAATCATCGTAGAAAGTTGTGAATCATAGATAACAACACATGATAATTCAAAGTAACACCATTGGTCAATGTAAGATGTTAATAGCATATTACATGAAGATTAAAGACATTTTTATTTATTTATTTGCTTGTCCAAGGATGCACCAATCAATATCAAAATCGAGGCATTTTAAATGCATTTTATCCAAAAAAAACCCCACAAACAATGTAAATCTTTAGAAATTTTTATTTAAAATAAACAAATGAGTAAGAAAGAGTTTATAAGACAGCCTCACTTCCTACGATGTGAAATGAGACAATGATCAGACAGTAAATACTATATAATGTATTACTGCTGCACAGGTATTATTACAATGGTTAATTTTAGGAACCTATTATTCAATATTCAATGTAGCATGGTTTTTTGACTTTCTGAGAACAAATTTAATATACATGCACACCTAAAACCTGGTTAAGGTGGTACCTAACACTACAGGGAGATAACTCTTTAAAATCAGTTGAACGTTTTGATCATATGATGTTTGTATGCAGATTTCAAGCATCTCGGTGATCAAAACCACATAGAGAAAAGCTGCTATGTGGCTAGTGAATTCATAGCTCTGAGTCTGTTGGTTGGAATTTGTTAAAATTTTAATATTTATTACAGTGGATATATTCAAACGCACTGCCAAAAAAATAAGAAAATTAAACGAGCAGATCAAATTTTACCTGAAGTGTATGGTACAAATGTACCACCTTAAATTGAATTCGTAAAATATATAAAGCAAACATTGGTATAAACTTGGCTAAATCTGTAAACCAAACATTATGTTAGGTACAAACTGGGCCTCTTGTTCTAGATTTCATAGTATAATTATTTTTAGCCAATATAGTTGTATTTCACAACATCAAAGTCAATATGACCAATGAGCTTGTTTCAAATTAACATTATCTGTGGTAGAACTTAATATCATAACAAAGGGACCATAATTTCGTTTCAAAATATTAAAGAAAACGACTCATTAGATATCCATCCAGTTCACGAAAGTCAACTAAATTAACATGATCATTATTTATCGTAAAATTTTCCGCAGTTTTAAAAACTTGGATACTACCAGATAATAATTTTATGCAACATTTTAAACTTGCCTGACTATTGATTTAACATGACATACATTATTTTATAAATAGAGGAGAACATTTTTTTTACAACATGGGGGGGGGGACAATAATATACAGCACCATATATAATTATAAAAAAAATACATTACCCCCATAATTCTGTTATCTAGATTATGATATAATACTACCAGTGTTGATTTAGTCAGCCTCGCATGAGTAATAGTCAAAGCTGTATTAAAAGGTCACCTTTGGGACAAAAATTAAGTGGTCTTTTAAGACAGGTGACCTCTTCAAAAAGGTTCAATTCAATTTCATATGAAATTTTCTGACTTGACAAGAGAAAGGTGACTGTGCATGTTTTGGTTTGACTGTTGTTGGATCAAACAAGTAAACACAGCTATAAACAAAAGCATTTCCATGGAATCCTTGATCTCTTCTCTGCTTTCCACCTGAAGGTTTGATCAAGTTCAGAGAAGAAAGTGCTCAACGACGAACATAGAGGAAAACATCCTATAAAATATCCATATATGTTCATTTACAAGTTGTTTGGCCCAAGTTTAAAACATTTTCAAAATATATTACTTAAAAAAAAGAAGAAGAAAAAAAAAGAGGAAATGCACTGATCAGAGGAACACTTTGTTCTCTGATAAAGTTAACCAACTTAGCAAAGAATACCAAGTCATGGCTAAAAGATATTCATTGCCATATAATAAGAAATATTCACGTTTTTTTTTACATGTATTACAAGTGTTGCCTGAGGGCAAGTGTGGACACAGAATTGTGCTGTCCAAAAGGCAAGTGTGGATGTCAATATTTCATATTATTTAACTTAAAAAAAAAAAAAAAAATCATGGACACAGGGGTCTTGTTGATTTTAGAAATTAAATTGTGTATCTTATTTGAAGTTTCTTGTAAAGTTGATCATTCTATATTAAAAATTGGTAAAACAATTTTTGAAGAAAATGAAAAATCTTGTAGTAGATTTCAGCAATATTTCTTTAATAACTTTTGTAATATTAATTAAATCAATAACTATAATTCATAGCTATATTATTTGTTATCATACTCCAAAATCGTCCAATCAGATGCTGTATTAGTAAAAGTTTTGTTATCATACTCCAAAATTGTACAATCAGATGTTGTATTAGTAAAAGTTTTGTTATCATACTCCAAAATTGTCCAATCAGATGCTGTATTAGTAAAAGTTTGTTATCATACTCCAAAATGTCCAATCAGAATGCTGTATTAGTAAAAGGTTTGTTATCATACTCCAAAGTCGTCCAATCAGATGTTGTATTAGTAAAAGTTTTGTTATCATACTCCAAAATTGTCCAATCAGGATGATGTATTAGTAAAATTTAGTTATCATACTCCAAAATTGTCCAATCAGAATGCTGTATTAGTAAAAGTTTTGTTATCATACTCCAAAATTGTCCAATCAGAATGCTGTATTAGAAAAAGTTTTGTTATCATACTCCAAAATTGTCTAATCAGAATGCTGTATTAGTAAAAGTTGTGTTGTCATACTCCAAAATTGTCCAATCAGAATGCTGTATTTGTAAAAGTTTTGTTATCATACACCAAAATTGTCCAATCAGAATGCTGTATTAGTAAGCTACTCAATTCCATTGCTTATCATCTTCAAATTATTTATTCATTTCAGGAGAAGCCAGTAAACAAATACATGAATATAAAGTAAAGTTACTGAAAGCCGATCAATATATTACTAAGTTAGACGGAACTGTAAGTCTTCATGTTCATTATCATTTAGACATTTTTATCATGTGATTCCTCAATCTTCAGACAAAGGATTCTGGGTATCATAGGTTAACCACTATCATCTCTGACACACCATTGGTCAACTTCATGAAAGATATCACTCATGGCAGATAAGGAGACTAAGGAGAATGAGGAGTTGAGGGAACAAATAGCTGGACAAAGAAAAAAAATGAGTGAGATTCAGAAACAGGTAGCTGATAATGAAATCATATCAAAAGAGGCACTACAACTGTCTAATTATAACCAGCAATACTCCAGGAAATTTAACATCAAAATCATGAACTATCCTGAGAAGAAAGATGAAAAAATAAGACATATATTTGTCAAGGATATTGTAAAGGATAAACTAAATGTAAAAGTTGATCCATCAGAGATCCAAGCTATACATAGGATACCAGGAAAAATCGGTGAACCAAGACCTGTAATTGTGAAACTAGTCAATTCTGAAGTGAAATACAGGATTATGAGGGCTAAAAAGAACTTGCCAAAGAAAGAGACTGTAAGACTGGTTGACGATGTTACAAAACACAATATGGGGCTTATAACAAGACTGGGAAATTGTAAAGAACTTGAAAGTGCCTGGTACTTTAATTGTGCTGTGTATGGTAAAACTTTTGATGAAAAGAGAATAAAATTTGATATATTTGATGACATCGACAACAAAATTGCTAAAAGACACTAAATTAACCATTTGCTCTGGATTTATATGTACTATAAAGGAATACAGTGAAATTTTATTCAATAAACAGTAAGTTTATTTACATTTATTTTTTAATGATATATAATTTTGCTATTTATGAATGAATGAATGATATAGGTGCTTTTGTTTTTCGGTCATTATATTTTGGCTATGAAACAGGCCATTTCTCTCAATTTCAGACTCTAGGAGTTATTACTTGTATTCCTAAGGAGAGTAAAGATAGGCGATATATGAGCAACTGGCGTCCAATCAGCTTACTAAATACAGATTTAAAAATAGCTTCTGCAGCAATTACAAATAGATTTAAACAAGTTTTAGGTTGGATTATTAGTGATACTCAAAAAGGTTTTATGAAAGACAGATTCATGGGTGAAAATACTCGTCTTCTCTATGACTTAATGCACTATTTAGAAGAAAATGATATGGATGGTTTATTATTATTAGTTGATTTTGAAAAAGCTTTTGATTCTATTGAATGGAAATTTTTACGGAAAGCTTTAAATAGTTTTAATTTTGGTCCGTCTATTTGCAAATGGTTTGAAACTTTTTATGTAGACTCTAAAAGTTGTGTGATAAATAATGGACATATATCAAACTTTTTCAATCTGGAAAGAGGCTGTCGTCAAGGAGATCCGCTATCTCCTTATTTATTTATTATTGGTGTTGAGTTGCTTTCCTTACAAATTAAATCAAATCCCAAAATAAAAGGAGCATTGGTGAATGATACTGAATCACTTATTAGTCAATATGCAGATGATACATTCCTTGTACTTGATGGTTGTGAGACATCACTTAGGGAGACCCTGATTTGTTTTGAAAACTTTTATAAAGCTTCAGGTCTGAAAATTAATACATCTAAAACAAGGGTAGTATGGGTGGGAAATAAGAGGTATTCCAATCAAATTCTTTGTCCAGATTTCAAATTGGACTGGTCTGTATCCAATTTCAAACTACTTGGAATAGATTTTTCTCTTGATCTCAATTCTATGCTTGACCTAAATTTTAAAAAGAAAATTATAGATGTTTCAAAAATAATAAAAAGCTGGCAACATAGAAAGCTCACCCTTCTTGGGAAGGTAACCGTGATAAAAACACGTGCACTTCCAAAACTTAGTCATTTACTTACCTCACTGCCAAATTTAAAACAATCACTGTTTAATGATCTAAATAAATTATTTTTTAATTTTATATGGGATGGGAAACCAGAAAAAATCAAACGAAATCCACTCATAGCTGATTTTGAAGATGGAGGGTTAAAAATGATACATTTACAACAGTTCAATGCCTATCTCAAAATAAGCTGGGTAAAAAGATTCTTTTCCAATTTGAAAGGTGGTTGGCAAAAAATCATGGCAAAGAATATAAAATATTATGGGGCTGAAAGAATTTTTTCTTTACAAAAGGAAAAGATCCTTGAAATTTCTAAATTATTCAGTAACCCTTTTTGGAAAGATGTCTTTTATAGTTTGTATTTAGCAAAGCCACTTGTAAGATTGAATATAAACGAGTGTTTATCTCTTGATCTACTTAACTATCAATCGACAAATTGTCAAGAGGAAATTTTTCATCTTTGACTAACGACAAGAAATTTACAAACTCCTGATCTCTCCCTATAGTTTTCAGTTTCTCAATAGCAGAGTCAACCAAAACGTGCAACTCTGGGCATGAGGCTAATGGGGAAAAGGCGGATGGAGAAAACGATTATAGACAAGGCGAAAACATTCTTTGTCGGTTTGGAGTTGAGTTTTTTTAAGCACTTTTTGATTGCAGACGAGGCGAAAACATTCTTTGTCGTTTTGGAGTTGAGTTTTGTGAAGCACTTTGTCGCTTTCCAGATAAATCATTTTGACTGGTATAAGGTTTCCATCGTTTTACTTGGCGTGGCAGTTCGTTTCTTTGTTTTTGGCCTGTGAAGCCACAATCCAGGTTTTTTCCTTGTCATTGTAGAAGCTGCAAGTATTATTTATTATTTATGACTATATATGTATTAGTTTGTTTGTTTGTTTAATGGGGTTTTACGTCACTGCAGCAATTTTTCAGCTATATCGGACGAGCAGTTTTAGTGGTGGAGGAAGCCGGAGTGCCCGGAGAGAACCACCGACTATGGGCAAGTAACTGGTAAACTTTATCACATACAAGTCTATATGTATTAGTAGTAACACAGAGATATGCAATACATTATTTTAATTGTTTTAAAAGAATGTTGCGCTCATTTATGGAAAATGTAGGCTGTTGATTTACATGTGAATGAAGGTTTCAGATGTATATACCTAGTCAGGAATATGAGGATTGACCTCAGTTGTTTCTTGGGTGACTTGGATTTGCCTTTCGATTTGTAAAATGGCTTTCCCCTTTGATCGTGTTCGGAGTTTTGTTGTCACCTTTTTTCTATAGCATACTTTCTACGTTCTTCTTGTTTATGGCATTTCTATTCCTCAATGCCTTTTCTGTAGAATTGTCATGAAAGTTTCTTAATTTATTTTGATAGGTTTGGAACACATTTTATTCTTTATTTAGTACATCATGTTATAGTCTAGCACCTACCAAGAACGGGGAACAGCTCACCCTTCGGGACACCCGAGTTAATCCCAGTTCATACGGGCTCCGTAGACGGACAGACACATATTAAACCGTATATCCCCTTGCCCTCGGAGACGGAGTACAATAATCGGATTAATCTCGTTTTTTTTTGCTGTCTTATATTGTTTTTATTCGGTATTGTGATCAGCCTGTAAATTACGTCAATTTGTAACTTGAAAATGGGTTACCAATACTTCCCCAGAATAATAAAAACGTTGATTTAAAAAAATGATCCTCGTCCTCATAGGATACCAAGATCGTCGTCCCCCTACACAACATGATGCTGTTATCGAAAACAATGTTAAACCAGGTTTTCACAGGGTTTTGAGGATACATGAACCTTTCCCATTGTTAACGTATTTGTTGGAGTAAAAATGATGGGCTTTAATTGGTGTAGGAGTGCCAAATCGAGTAAAGTACCAGCTAACACTGTCGTATTTTCCTGGAGTGTTTGTATATTTCCGGAACGTATTGTGCATGGAAATTGGACTACATTAGTTCCTAATTAACCCTAAAGTTCCGTTATATACTTCTTGCAGTCCAATCTAAGTAAATACAAATAGAATATGCCTGAGAATGCAAACCTACCTGCTTTCTGTCGCTTCATAATCACCGTCCCCGCGCGATGTCGATCGCCGTCCCCATATGTTGTATTTATCACGGTGTAAAATGACAGAAAGGTAATGAAACATTATCAATTAATCGAATACATAAATTTCACGATAAAGATGAAACTGATAACAAAACGTTCCGATAGATGAAATGCGAATTTTGACTTCACGTTTCGACTTCGTTATTTATAAATTTAACGTTCAACGTTTACGATTACCGGTTTTCGATCATGGAAACGATCAGTGCCGGCGCACAGGTACTCGGGAATAGGATCCCTCAGTTGAGCCCCTCTCCCCGTTTTTCGTGAAAAGGTTTTTCCTCGTTTTTTTCTTTGGGGGGGGGGGGTATTTTTGTGATTAACTTGTGCTATATATCACCAGAGAAATCTCAATATTTCATATCATCAGAGAAATCTCACTATTTCCTCCAGTTTACAAATGTAAGAGCATTCTCTATCCAGAGTTGTCGTTCCTGCTACGCTACACAACACCTCTGTCAACGCTCATTTTACAAGATTCTTGTAAAACTTAGAAACAGTAAAACAAATGTACTTAAAATTGTTTTAATTATTGTAAATATTAATAAAGATGAAAATAAATCACTCATTTCAAATAAATTCTCCCTTAAAAATGATTTTACCCCCCACTTCTTGGAGAACTATTTTGCGGAGGTAAATATTAAAAAGTTAAAAACGATCACAAATCATTTTTAAGAGAGAATTTATTTGAAATGAGTGATTTATTTTCATCTTTATTGATATTTACAATAATTAAAACAATTTTAAGTAGATTTTTTTTTTTACTGTTTATAAATTTTACAAAAATCTTGTGTAATGAGCGTTGACAGAAATGTTGTGTAGCGTAGCAGGAACGACAACTCTGGATAGAGAATGATGTAAGTGATCCATGCAGTCCCTGCCACGATCAATATACTAGTATACACTCCGACAAAAGTTAAGCACCACCTGGCCTATATTTTTATCGATATACTTTTTTACATCAATTAATACTGTTAAAACAATAAAATAGATATCACCATTTTTCTTACACTTCTTAAAAGACTACACAAAGGGCTCTAAAATTACCAATCTACGAAGTATTTATCATCCTGAAAGACGTGACTATGACGTGGCAAAAATGGGGTTCAAAACAGGCGCTGGAAAAACGTAAAACCAGTTTGTCTTTGATGGAAGTTTTCAACATTGCATTAAAATGCATCTATTGTGCGTATGTGTAAGGCATAAAAATCAATAACGAGTATATCCACCGCGTTTATTGTGAAGTTCTGTAACACGTCTCGTCATGCTTCGCACAAGACGCCTAAGCCGTTCTTGGGGGAACTGTTGCCACTCCTGTAAGATAGCAGTTCTTAATTCGTCAATGTTTTGACATTTTGGATTGCGTTGGTTAATTTTTCGACCAATAAAGTCCCATATATACATGCTCTATAGGGTTCATGTCTGGCGACATCGCAGGCCATGTAATTGTCTGAACAGCCTCTTGCTGTAAAAAATGTTGTACAATTCGGGCTCTATGTGGCCCAGCGTTGTCGTCCATGAACATTGGCCTGTCAGCCAACGCATGATTGTCGAAATAGGGGACTACGCGTGGAGCGAGCACACTGTCACGGTATTTTTGGCCTGTCATATTACCATCAAGAACGTACAAGTCCAACTTAGTCAAAGGAAAAACAACCCAAGACAGTTACATCCCCACCCCAAAAGCAGTTGTGCCCAAAATGTGGTTGTCCTGAAATGAAGAGTTTCGTTGGCGCCAAACCCTTGCACGACCGTCGGTAGGGCGTAACAAAAAACGACTTTCATCAGACCAGTGGACCCGTCTCCATGTGCGAATAGTCTACCCCAAATGATCATGTGACCAGTCAAATCGAGCATGGTGATGACGTAATGTCAACTGTGGACGTTTTATGGGTCGTCGCGCTCGCATTCCCTGATGGTGGAGGCGTCTGATTACAGTGCGTGTGCTAATGTGGCCTCCAAACGCTAAATTACCACGAAGTGCACCAGCTGTACTGCATGAACGGCCGTTGCCGCGCCCGTCTGGATATGAGCCGGTCCTCTCTCGGCGTCGTTTTGAGCGGTCTACCTGCACGTGGACGGTCAGTAACATTCCCCGTTTGACGAAAACGCTGCATCAGTCGTACAATAATGGAATGGTTAACCCTGAAGTGGTCTGCCACCCTTTTATGGCTAAAACCACCGCTATGATTCCATTTTGGAAATTATCACACACCATCTTTGTGTTTTGAAGCCGACGATGATTACATTTTAGATGAGGACGTTTACAGTAGATGCTAACAAGCTCATTACAAACAAATACAATTACAGTTACGGAGAAAATACATGAATTATTTGAACAAGAAGAAACAGCTATCATGTCCTGTCAAAAAACGAGACGAGGGCGTATTGTTAATAAACCAAGACATTTACAAGAGGTTTTTTAAATTCTTTTCATAGGGAGATTTATTTTTCCGGTGGGAGAAAGGAAAAGAGGGGTGGGAGAAAGGAGAAGAGGGGTGGGAGAAAGGAGGAGAGGGGTGGGAGAAAGGAGAAGACTACCCCCTGTCCTCCCCCTCCTATATGAATAAAAAGGCAGAGAGCCGTCCAATCAGCGCTACCGTCGCGAAAATTGACAGATTTTGGTGCCGTCACTGGGCGACACTACGATATTTATGCTTCGTCAACTTCAACCGGTTAAATCCAGATCAATATACACATTGAACGACTGGGAAAAGTACACACGCTTGTAAACAAAGGATATTTGTGGAATTTAAAAGTAAATTTATTACAAAATACTGATCCATTAAACCAAATTAATCAAGTGGATACGTTTATATCAGCTTCTCGACGCCATGTCACGATAAAAATAACGTGACCTGAAATCCCTATATACGTAATGTAAATTCGTGCTGTGTGAAACTTCAACGTTTTCGCCGATATTCGTTGATAGAAAACATTAAAAAAAAACACGATGTTCTTTCAAATCTACTAAATAATTTAGAGTCAAATCATAATAAATTATTAACACAGAATTCGTTTTTTTTACAGGGGTATCAATCATTGTTCCTAGCTGTAGAGGAGTATCAATATTCCTTTTCTACAGTGGTATCAATTGTTCCTAGAGTGGTATCAATATTCCTTTTTTTACAGGGGTATCAATTGTTCCTAGAGGGGTATCAATATTCCTAAGAGGGGTGGCACATAATGTAAATTCGTGTGTTGCGCACAATAGAAAGATTATTCTTGAAAAAATCCATTTTAAGGTTTTACCCACTTCTTATACTTCCCAGTCTGCCTTTTTTGTGATGATTGCGTGAGGAAACTCCACGCATTCGAATCAGCAGCCCCTGAATGTTTTATTCAGATTATTGTAAATATAGAAATAAAGTCCAAAGGGAAGTTAAAGAAGCCAAAGCTACATTTTTTGAGAATAAAATTGAAGAAAATAGAAATAGTCCGAAAAATCTTTGGAAACAATTTAAAAGTTTGGGTTATAGCACAAAACAGAAGGAAAATAATAAAATTGTTTTAAATATTGACAATGTCAACTGTCATGATTCAATTACTGTTACAAACTAGTTTAATACATTTTTTACTAATGTAGCTGCCTCACTAGTGGAGAAATTACCAAAGGCAACACAAATTTACGACTTTAGCTCGAATATTTTTAGAAAGTTTTACCAAATGGTGAGTCAAAACAATTTATATTTTGAATTGTCGCCTGTCAGTGAGGATTATGTACTGAAAGAGTTGACAGGTCTAAACCCCAGTAAAAGTACAGGTCTAGATGGTATTGCCTCAAGATTCCTACGAGATGGTGCTAGTGTTTTATCAAAACCTGTAACATATATGGTAAACCTATCAATTACCAGTGGTATTGTCCCTGATGATATGAAAATAGCCCGTGTCTGCCCAATTTTTAAAAAGAACAGCAGACTCGATGTTGGAAACTATAGACCTGTAAGCATTTTGGTTGTAGTATCTAAAATTTTGGAAAAATCCGTTTATTCTCAATTAGAAAAGTATCTAATTCGTAATAATATATTATACAGCTTACAGTCCGGTTTTAGAAGTTCACATTCTACAGATACCTGTTTGATACATCTTTTGGATCATATTAAAACACAATCATCAAAGGGACTTTACACTGGTATGATAATGCTTGATCTACAAAAGGCTTTCGACACAGTCGATCATTTTATTTTATGTAATAAATTACAAACTATGGGTATAAAGTCTACAAAATGGTTTGAATCTTATTTAATGGACAGGAAACAAAAGGTCAGTGTAAATGGTACAGAATCAAATTTTCAAAATATATCCTGTGGCGTACCCCAGGGTAGTATATTAGGATCTCTATTATTTTTATACTATGTAAATGATATGTCAACTAGTATTAGTTCAGAATGTAAATTATTATTATATGCTGATGATAGCACAATTTTATATTCTCATAGAAATCCTGAAGTTATTTCTACTAGACTTGGACAAGAACTAGAGTCTTGCAGTCGGTGGCTAATTGATAATATATTGTCACTGCATTTGGGTAAAACAGAATGTAATCTTTTTGGCTCAAAGCATAAGCTTTCGAAAATTGACACCTTTCAAGTTGTCTGCAACCATCATACTATTTCTTCAACAAATAGTGTGAAATATTTAGGCCTTAACATCGACAAATTTCTTTCGGGGGAAATAATAGTTCAAAATATAATTCAAAAAATTAATGCAAGACTAAAGTTTTTATATAGACAAGGTCGATGCCTGTCAGAAAATTCTCGAAAAACACTAGTGTCGGCTCTCATACAATGCCACTTTGATTACGCATGCTCCTCTTGGTATGAATCTATATGTAAAAAATTACAACATAAATTACAGGTTTTACAAAACAAATGTATTAGATTTATAAAGAACATGGGTTCCAGAACCAATATAGATTGTAATGTTTTTGGATAGTGTTGGTTTATTAAATGTAGAAAACAGAGTGAAACAACTTCGGCTGAACCATGTTCATAAGATATTTTATAACAAAAGCCCGTCTTACATGAAATATAACTTTACAAAAATTAAGGACTGCCATCAACAGTATACAAGATCTACCGAGTTTAATTTTTGGGTACCATCTATAAAAGGTCAACAAAAATTTACTTTTTATTATAATGCAATAAAGGATTGGAACTTTTTGCCAAATAGTTTAAAAAGTATAAAAAATACGAATGCTTTTAAAATTGGTGTTAAGCAATTTTTATCTGACAAATTTCGAACAAATTGACATATTTTTCTAACTTATAGTTTCAATGATAAAAACCTGCCAAAGTCATGAAATCTTTTTACTTTTTTTAGTCAGAGTTAAGTAAGATGAGTGCCAAACGGGACCCCATTGGAAATAAGCCATACGGCTTTCATGGGCTATCCTGATTAAATATCAACTTTTTTTGCTCTTACTTTTCAATCATGATGATTCATGTAGTATTGGAATTCATGTACAGTACATGATTTTTTAATTTTTATCAGTAAATCATAAAAGGTAGACTGTTTTGTATATGGTATGTCTTATGATATTTTAATACTTTGCATTGTTTCACATTGTCTTATAAATTGTATGTTTTACTGTATTTGTAATGTTTGCTGTTGATATTTAATCAAATAAATCTATCTATATGCCCGAGCCTCTGCCATTGTTTTTATGCAGACGACGAAAAATTACGTCACGAGCGTTCTTAAAAACGGTAAACCGTTTCCGATTGGACACGACCATTCTGGTTCCCGGAATGTGTTTTACTGATTGATACTGTTAACTGGAGGTAGTGAAACAGAAACAGTCCCAAGATATTTTGCCATCATGCAGTCGCCCAACATTGAAGGACCATGTTTAGGAAAATTAGTAAGTATGGTTCACAGGAATCGGAAATTTTATCAATAAAATACGGTCAAACGTTGTAATTTACTATCCCGTGTACTTGATCAATGCTATATATATAGTATTGTCTATTGATCATGTACAGTAAAGGTACGCGGATAGAAAATTACAACGTTTGGCCATATTTTATTGAAAAAATTTCCGATTCCTGTGTATGGTTCGATATAAAAGCTAACGGGCATCAAGATATAAATCCTTGCGGGCATCAAGGAAAATGACTTGGCCACAGAATCACATTGCCGAATTAAGGAATAACAGTATGGTCTGTATTGTATTTGAAGAGTTGGAGGTGTCAATTATTTGCGACCGTCAAATCCACAATTAAATGCCGTTTTACTGGGGACGTCAAATCCACAATTGACACCGACAACTCTTCAAATACAGTAATGTTATTCCTATTCTGATGAAATTCTCCCAACGTGTACACACTAGTTTGAAAACATACAAATAAATGCCGAAATATATGCACTTTTCAAATTCCTCCCGCTTTAAAAATTTAAGGATCCGCCATCTTGAAGACGTGAAATCCTACATCATTCTCTTTAAAGAAAGTCAGAAAACAGAGAATTAATTAAATAAAAAATAATAAATAAATAAATAATAATATAATAAATACATTAGAATGTTATGCTTTTATGGGTTGTCTCCCCTTGACCTTCACTTCAGAGTCACAGTGTCTCCAAAACTTTCTTTATCTTTTTCTTTGTTTTCTTTTTTTTTTGTATTGTCTTAATATGTCTTCAAATTACATTTATTTATTACAAATCATATGTGTATTTTATGTTCTTTAATTTGTAAATGATTATTCTGCCCAGTACTGGGCTCCATGATTGGAAAATAAAATGTCTTGTACAACAATATTTTATAACAAGAACAAGTGTTGCCTGAGGGCAAGTGTGGACACAGAAATGTGCTGTCCAAAAGGCAAGTGTGGATGTCAATATTTCATATTATTTAACTTAAACAAAAAAACAAAAAATTCATGGACACAGAGGTCCTGGATTTTTTTTTAATAAAAAATAAATCGTCTGATATAATTTGGTAATTTATTAGACTGTTGAACTTTAATTTGGTTTGTAATGATAGCCCTCAAAGGGAGGTAATTTACAGATGTTTACATCATGCAGTTTAATGATGACTAATTGGGCTTTATGACCTCTGATGTTTATGGAAAGTAGATGCTGATGACAGACATGGAAGGAAATACTTATTTTGTTTTATGAAACAGTGTATGTCACCATTAGAATTGCGAGTTCGATTCCCGTCCCCGTAGAGGTGTACTCGATGCAACTTGCATGACTTGCAGCAGGTTGACACGTTTCTCCGGGCACTCAGATTTCCTCCACCTATAAATTACATTTACATATTTCTTATTTGTTAAAGTGATACAACTTAATTGTTTCGTACCTTTATTATAGAGATAATAATTATTATTTTTATTAATATATTATGTCAGTGGCTAAAGATCCAACATTTTCATTGAATTCCAATAAAAATGATATTTGATATTTATATAGTGAACAGTTGCATATACATCTAACCGTAATTGTGTGAATATAATAGGAAAACAAATAATTAAATTAAAAAAAATTTAAAAATCAAACATACAGATATTATATTTTATGAGGCAGTTTATGATCTCTTTTTATTTATATACAAAAATTTATATTTTTCTCTTTAA